>JANHGL010008712.1:0-84642 GCA_024611195.1 Ceyx melanurus
TATCTATTTATTATTATATATATATTTTTTATTTTGAAATGTAAATCAATTTAATAAAATCAATGTAATACCAATAGTATTTAGAAATGGAAGCAGCACTATGTAAAGTGTTAAGTAGAAAATAAATCTAAAAAAAATACGTGGCTGAGAATAACAGTATCATGCAAAAATAATAGTCTTTATGGAAATGTAATTTTACATATAGAAATAATGTAGTTATGCCACCATTAAGATAGAAACCAGCTGGAGGTTTCTGAATAGCAGTTCAGCACATTTCTAGCCATAATGTTTTTTTCAGAAAGCTCTTAGTATTCCTCAGAACACGTCGGTAGCTCCAGAAACACAATAAAATGGAATACACTCAAAAGTAATGCACATAGTGCATAATCACATTCCCAAGCTTCAAGTAGTTCTGTATATACATAAAGTGACTTACAAATGAAGCATTGGTTCAGCTTTATAAGAGTACATAAAAAAAATAAATTGTTACTTAAAAGGCAAAACGGTCCAGAAATCTTTACTGCCAGCATAATTTATTATAGAATTAATCTATTATGTGTTTGCACCAGGTCAGGCCACTAAAGGAAACCTGTGTCTTATCGAAATCAGATTGAGAAGTACAAATCGAGAATCCCTAATGGAGTACTAAGCACACTTCAAACAGCCAGCCATATGGACTGTGTTACAGCCTGGGGATGGTTTCTCTTGATCCATAAACTTAGGCAACAGAGTGTGGATGACTCTTTATTTGATATAAGGTCTCCAAAAACAATGATGCATTTGAAAAAAATAACATTTGGCTCTGAAGACAGATTCAGACCTCCTCCCAAAGACACCTCCTTTTACTTCCTTCGTAAATCCTATTCTTTTAAATTAGGTCTATTTTAACATAAGTTTTGCAGGTAATGCACTAAGCTTCTGAAATCAGTTTTTAAAGAGGAAAGCTTGTCTAATCATAGCATGTGAGACTAAAGATACTATATTATCAGTTGATACCCACTAGAAATTCATATGCAGTCAGGTTCATTCCCTCTATTTGCACATGTAGCACTAATTGAATGTCTGATTCCATGATAAATATGCTTATAGACTGTATTGACTTTTACCCATATAACAAACTTAGTCATTCTAAACCAGAGCATTCATAGCAAAGAAATCCGTTTTCTGATAATACATGTGAATATAGTGTGTATTTGTGGCACTAGAGTGGCACTCAGCTGCAACAAAATCCCTACTTCTGTCATAGACTTCTGTAGGAAGTTAAGCAAACCGCTTTCATTTATAGATATACTGTCACTGAAAGATTCATATGGCATCAGGTGGGATTCTTTAAACTGCCTTAATGAATGCAATTCCCTAGATCTGTTATCTGTGTTCTGCATACTCTTTTAGAAGTCTTGCACATAATTTTTTGTTTTCCCTGTGCTATGTCTAGAAATTGAAGACAATATTTTCTGTCTTCAGCCTCTTACCTGACTATTTAGTTTATCCATTTTTCAATACAACAATTGCCTCTAGATAAGGCAAAATAGGCCATAGGTCAAACTCCAGCTGTGCCACTGAGCCATCCTGTAACCCACTGAAAAGAATTTCCACTCTCTTGCATCTATTCCTCTTGTGTATGCAAACAACTAAGGCAAGATATCTCTCATTATATTATTTATACAAGAGGCTTTGACAATTGTCACTGGGCACCTTTAACAGAAAAAATATTATGTTTAGCTGTTATGTCCCAAGTCAAGCTGATGCACATTTTTATCCAAGATAAAACATTCAGAGATCACAACTTTGTGCTCTATTCATACCTTTAAATAACTTCACATCTGAGATGAGGCTGTTGTCTTAAAAGGTGCTCTCAGACATAACCTTTCCCCCTTTCAAAGTGTCCCCTTCAGGAAATTATGGATGTTCTCCACTTCCCTGGGAAAGCAGCCATCATTTCCTAGGCGAACATTTTTTGACAGAAATAAAAAGTACTTTAGCATTACAATACTTTCACTCTACCCTATTGTATCCTGCATCCAGTTTTAAGAGAAATATTAATTGTCACTGGTAACTTTGCTTTGTACTAACAGAGAAGATTTCACAGAAGCTTCATTATTTAAAGAATATAATGCGATGTTAATTATCTCAGTATGGTAGGGTAGCAAAAATTATATTGCAATTATATTTACTCAGTACAGACAGTTATAGGTAAAACTACTCAAAATCACATAATACATTAGTAGTATAGCTGAGAAGAAAACCCACTGCCACTTTGAATTACCAGCCCAATGTCTTACTCAAAAGAAGAACAACCAAGGCTCAAAGATTAACAAAAATTTCAGGGATGCTCCATATTCAGAAGACCTTCTAGAGGAATAGCACATAATTAAAAGCATTTTGATTATTGCTGGTGCATTATATACTGCTTGTCTATCTTATATTTGCTTAAAACAAATAAAAAATCATCACGTCAGTATAGTGATGCCTTCCAGCATTTTCTTGAAGACTGTGTATCATAATGAATTTTAAAACGTACTCACACTGTATGAAACTGTCATAAGTCCTAGCCCAGTTTCTTTTAACTAATATGTTTAAGTTGACATCTAAAGTAATTTTCTACTTTTAAAAATATTGCCTCTCCCAAAAAAGAAGACAGAGTTCCTGCAGGGAGTAGAAAAAATAAGAGAAAAAAAGGCAAACTTGTAGTAAAATTTTCATGTAGTATACAAAATTAAATAATATTTCTTGATGTTTTCTATTATTTAATAATATTTACACATCGATTACTTAAGGAGAAGAAAGAAACAAACAAACAATAAAACACAACAAAAACCCTCAAACAAGTAAATGGAATTGGTCAATTTATTGTGTGTGATCAAACTCAATACAAATGCAGTTCTATTAATTGTTAAAAACTTTATTACATTATTATAGAAGAAGGCTACAACCTATATTTATAATATTTACTCTAATAGATATATATGTATACATAGACATATATGTATACTTTCTGGTAAGAGTAATCTATATAATAAGACAAGGTCAGGATATTTTAGTAAAGATGGAACACAATTTTATATAAATTCTATATTGAGACAGAGTACATGACAAAATGTTTAAAAAAGATTTATGCTGAAATAGGGACTAGACTAATATGAACCTGCTGTGTCATTTTATTAGTTCCTTAACATCTGACCTTCATCAAAGAAGCTATCATCACAGGCTATCATAAACTCAGTGGACCATATTCAGTGGTTGTGTAAGGAGTCAAAAGTTATGCTGACATTGCATATGAACATCTATGGTTCAAAGTTTTAAACCAAGCAAGTTGCCCATTTTCATGAGGTGCTGAACACAAATTCTTGATATCAATTCCAGAGAGTGTTCGGCTACAGATTTTAGCTTAACCATCTACAACAAAATGAAATGATAGGTTAGGTTTACCAGGAGCCTGTCGTTTAATATTTTCTATCTACAAAACTATCTCACTCTTTTGTGCTTTTAAAATTTTTGGTTATTTTGTCTTGATTTAAAAACTTATGGGTCTTTTCTGCTATTGTAACAATAACAAATTACTGACAAATTTCTTCAATGTGATCAGTTTGAACTAAAATATAATTAAAAACATTTTTAATTTTTTTTTTCATAGAAGTTCATTCTAGCATAACGATATGATAAGAAATGGCATCTCTATAGTATTATATTGCTTTTAAACTCAATACAGTGTTAGTAAATTAGTGTATATTGAGATGATAGAACTGTTAACCCAGATTTTATAGATTCTAATTCTATCCTCTAAATTATTGCTGCAATGATACTGACACTTTTGGAATGAGCTGAAACATAGTGGGGATTGCAGATTTGTCCTTTCTGAGACAGATTTTGAGAAGGTAATTTATCAGATTATCTAAATAGGCATTATTATGTCAATGGAATAGGCTAATGTTAACACAAATGTCACTAAGCTAACAGTGTTAAGGTATTGCAAATGTCCGGAGTACTGCTTACCTATGCTAGAATGAGCTGTGTGCAACCCTTCACCATGCTATGATAATGCTTATTGTCCTTTTATTGTCTATATCCTTAAAGAATATAGGTTTTCTTTTTGTAAATGAAATTATTGTTATATATACATATATTTGTTTATTTACATATGTTTGAAAGTCTTCCAAACTCAATAAACTTACATCCTTACAGGATGGATCTTCCTAGACAAAACTCTCCTTTTAAGCAGGAACATTACTCTTGGAATAAAAAGCCTTAAGTAAGATGATGGGTTTACATTCCTCCCTCCCTCCCTTTCCCCTAGTCAGCCAGACAATGTATTTTCCAAAGACACCAGTGCTTCAGGAATGTTATTTCATTTCAGTGGGGATCAGGGGTTTCTACCTTTATTTATGGTTGTCATTTTTATGCTTTAAGCCTCTCAAGCTTTCTCTGACTATGGAGTCGTTCACATATCCTGAAAGAATTTCAGATAATTTACTGTTGTTGGACAGTTTTCCTCACACTGGCGTGAAGAGTTAGAATGCTCTACTCCTCTTTTATTACTTATGAGCCAAATCCTGCCCTCATTTACACCACTGTAATAATAAAAAAACTCCTTTGAGAGCATGAATGTGTGCTTTTTATTTGACTGACAAGAAAGAACTTACTCAACAGCAGTCTAAAAGGCCTTCAGAGGTTACTGTTCTGCTAACCTGTGAGGGCCGAACATCCACTGGTTTTAACAAAAAGACAAAATTGTCTATTGAGTGAACATTAAGATAAATAAGGTTCACACTGAATTTTGCATTTCTTTAATGTTGTCTGTATTTCAATTTTGGAGAAAATCAGGAAAAAAAAAAAAAAGGAGTATTTGAAGAACACAGAATAATTTAGACAGGTTAGCAGTACCAGCAGCTTCAACTGCCTCCATGATTTTGCATCTTAACACATAACACCTCAATCAACGTCATTATTGTATATTGTTACTCCTCTTCAACAGTCTGTGAATAACAACAACCTCAAAACCTCAAAGGAACAGGTCAGAGCTCTGGGCTGCAAGGCAGATGTTCTTTTCCCCCAGTCCATGTTGTAGACACACACTACAGCCATCCCTCTACCTCTGTCAATCCAGCTACATCTAGGCCAAGGGACCTCCTAGCACCAGTTCCTGCATTTCTTAATAGAGAAGCAGCAGGGGAGCCAGGGATGCACATGAATAGTTTGAAAAGCTTTGGATGTGAGGAGTTCAGATGTGCTTCTAGAGCTCTTTTTCTAGATTAAAATTAAGTCATGTCTCAGTGAGAGGGTGAAAAGGCACTCTGCCTTTTTAAAGAAGACAGAAAATGTATGGAAATGGGGAGGAAAGAAAGTATCCTTGAAAGCAGAGGGATTTGAGAGTGGCATATAGTTCAAAATGGAAAGGGGATTAAGGAGAAATGATACAAGAAGTCTCTGATTTATGCAGTGAGCTGAAGCTACAGTTCTAGAATATATGACACCTTAATAGAAAAATTGGTTTGTGGACCATAAGGCTATGCTTCCTCCCAGTCATAGCTACATGAATCAACTCCCTGTCCCATTCATCATCCTGCAGGACTGCAGTGTCAATGACAGCAATAGTTCATGATGAAAAATAGCTTTACTAGATCTTCTACTTAATTTTTATGTCAACTGTGATTTAACAGGTGGAAAGAGTAAGAAAATTACTGATCTATATCAATCTTTATTGTAAAATATAACTTTGATTGCCAGTGAAATCCTCATTTCAATTCCCAACCAAGTAAAAGTCACTTTCACAGAAAGTTACTTAAACACTGGCTCAGCTGGTATAAGTAATTATAAGCCTTATTGACAGGTGGGGATCCCTTATCCCCTGGGTCACAGATGTGATTAATCCTTAAGCAAAGTTCTTTTGCATAGGTCTTTTAGTTTTTAAAGCACTAAGGATGAAGCAAGTAGTAAAAATAATTTTCTAATATCTTATTTGGCGGAGAGTATATAGAAAAGGCTCTAAATATAACTGGAAACTAAAAGTTATTAATGCATAAGAATCTGTCATTAGGTATAAGGAGAAGATGGATGGAGCTTGAAGACTTTGTCGTCTAAGAAATGAGAAGAACCATAACAACAATGACTGTGGGAAACAAGCCACCAAGCTAAGTTGTTTTGACAACATTTGGAAATAACTACTTGGAAATATGATGCATAATTACTTTACAAAAGTACATGTTGAAATAAAAAACCTGTTTCTAAATGGATTGTCTTTCACAAATGTGTTCACTAATCAGAAAAGGTGTTCAGCTACAAAACATGACCATCATTGCTTAAAAAAGAGAAAATTAATAATATTTTCTGATTTAATTGATTAACGCTTCAAATCTGATGCACAGAAGAACAGGTCTGCATGCCGAGTGAATATGAAATAAAGCATCTGGGTAACATTCCTTCATAGCGCCAACCCCTACTCAAACTTAATCCTTTAAAAACCTCAGCTCACTGTCTTGAGGTTTAAAAACATTCACTACACTTTTATTCAAGTCTGTGCTAGAAGCTTAAAACAAAAGGAGCTGGGATATTTCTTTTTTTTTCTTCTTTAAGTAGTATGAAAGATATCTTTTTCCTTTTCCACCCAATAAAAGAAAAAAAATAGAGAAGATAAGCTATTTTTTCCTTACTATGTATAGTGGAATACATTTCATCTGGAATTGAAATCGGTGTGTGTTTAAAAAAAAGCATTTTTTTCTTAAAGAAACTATTTTGATTCAATACTGAAGACTGTGGGACAGGTTGCCCAAAAGATATCTGGAATTTCCACTTTTGGAGATACTCAAAATTCAACTGGATGAGAGCCAGAGGGATCTGATTAACTAGAATGTCAGCCCTGCTGTAGAGGCTTGGATTAGATGAACTTCAGCCTTAATTAGGCTGCTATATAACCATCCCTTCTGCTACAAGAAGGAGGAACAGAATTTGTCAAGAAAAAGCCCTCTTTCTATCTAAAGAGTATCTACAGCCTTAATTTACATAAATCTATGTGTCCTGAGGCTTATAACTTTTACTTTGAGAATTTAGTATGTGAATGATACATATCTTTCTGATGTACATTGGGATGACACTAGATATAAAAATGGGCTCCCATGTAATCTCATCATGCAGAAGGGAGAAGTGTTTGGAAGTGTTTTCAGACTTTAATGTGAACTTGTTCAGGACATGAGAAATTTATCAGTTCAGCACCTTCCCTGCCTTCCTTCTCCTGACTGCATACACAGTTTTCACCCTGGTGGGTAAAATTAACATTGACTCTTCTTTCAATAATGTAAATATAAGACTATATATATATATAACCAAAATATTATATTGAATTACTTAGCTTCTCCAGAAAGAGTCTCAAAATACAGATGATCATGTCCATAGTTTTCAGTGCATTTACTTTTGAAAGTAGTTTGGTTAACTATGGTGAATTATGAATGCACTCACAAATCCAGAGAGAAGAGAAGCTAGAGAGGTAAGAGAGTTGAATGACAACCTGTATAATCGTGTCTTTCCTTCTGCCACAGGGTCATGTGTAAGTAAATGCTTCACCTTACAGCTGGTGCTCACTAGCACCATATTCTCCCTTTGCTGAAAGAACCTTTTAAGACCAGAGAGTAGGATTTAGAGAAGTGCTAAGCTTCAAAATCACAATGTAAATTGAGGTGATTTAATTTTTTTAATTCCTTACTGTCATATATTTGGAAAAACTAGGTCATGTGTGTCTCAAATTCTTCATTTTATGTTAGCAGATTTGTTTGACCTTTAATCTCTCCATCCTTGCCCTTTTTATCTAAAACATATGGAAAATATAATTCTTTTAGCTCAAAGATACTCAGAGAAAATGAATATTTGTGATGCATTAAAAAAAAACCCCAGAAATAAGTATTATACAGGAATCCCTGGAAAAAAAAAAAGTGTGCTTTTTGTAGTGAGAAGTGAAGATAATGAAGAAGAAAGAGTTATGCTATGGATTTTAATTAAAAAACACTGCTTAAAGTTATAGGGAAAAATAATATATGTTCATGTAATTAAAGATTCTAACAATGCATGTGCAAAATGGAGACCAAATCAAAGTTGTATACACATCCTATCATGCTTTCCTACTGCTTGACTTTACACAGTATTCCTTTCATAAAGTTTCTTTGTCAGAGAAAATGCCAACATCCAAATATATGTATAGTACAGTAAGAATAGAGACCATCTGAAGATTATGTCAGTAAAGCAGATATGTGAACATATAGACTTCTGCAATAAGCTGAAAATGACAAAAATAATTATTGCTGAATTGAAACTTTACAAAAAGAAAGGAGACCGAGTCAAAATATTATCTCATTAATGCCCTATTTTGAATAGTAACATTTAACTTTCTTCAAATGTCAATGACAATCAAATATCCAAATGATACGGTAATGGGGTATAATTAAATATTTTCAAAGTAAACTGGAGTAATTAAAATGCTGATACCTCTTTTATATTTCTAGAGTATCAACAGGAAAATAAAATGATTCCTTCTGACAAGGGAAGAAGAGTTAATGCTCCAAAAATAACCTGCTCTGATATAATTTCAAGGTTTATAATTTTCTTCTCTTCCAATATTAACGCAGAATGGACTAAACATATTAGATGGCAATTGCAGAGGTGAAGACTGACAAAAAAAAATCTGATCAAAACTTTAACCCTTCCTACACAACCACTCTATCATACAACTCTGTGAAATTATCATATTTAAAAAACATTGTAAAATGCAAAATAGTAAGTACAATACATAAGTCAGATCACACATTATTAATGTCAATATAGATTTATTGTATTGATTTTTCGAACTTACTTTGTTGGTATAGAAGTATCCAAATGCAACCTTGAAACATTAGGATTTCTAGGATTAATGAGGAAAAGAATCCGTGGTTCTCCAGATGCCAGGGCTTGTGCTTAGAAGACTTTGCCAATTCTGAAAAAAAAACCCAGGCTTTTGTTCTAGCCACCTCTATACCTATACACACTCATCTAATACAAGAGGTTTCTCACAGATTTCAGGAGTTCATTGACTTTTTTTTGCTTATTTAACATGATTTTTGATAAGGTTAGTTATCAAGCTCATAAGATCTGCAATTTATGACTGATCCTTAGCTTGTATTCTCTCTTTGTCTAGCACGAGAACAGTGTAGCAGATTGTTCTGAAAAACACCAAGGTCTCAGTTCTTGTTCTATCCCTAAATGTTATTTATCTTAAAATAAATAAATAAATAAATAAAGAGAGCTACTAGAAAGTTCTCTCTTCAGATTTTTCTGTAATGAGTTTCCAGGGACCTATACCTTGTGATTTTCCATTAAAAATACAATCACTGTTTAAAGAGAATTAATATATAAATATGGTGCTTTTAATAAGATCATAATAGGAAGAAAAAAAAAAAAGAAAAAAAAAAGGCCTGTTATTTTAAAGGTTGTTCTGTGAAGACAGTTCACTAGTGCAAGAATACGTATTTTACATAGACATCAAATCAGAGCAGTAAAAGTATAAAAAGTGAGGAGACAAAGTTTTGTTTCTATACTTTTTTTTTTTTAATTCTATGAAATATGATTTATGGCAGCTTCTATGTGTTTCATCTCAGGAAAAAAAAAATCATTTGTTCTAATAGAAAAGAATTTATCCAGTCAAAAAGTCTGCCTACACCAGCTCCCACAGAAATTTTTGATTACAATATACTGCTTTACCATTAATGCATTCCATACAATACATTATATAGAAATACCAGATTTCATCCACTGACTTTCATTTAAAAACCACAAATGTTTAGACTCAAATGTGCATAATGATTTGAGGATTCAGTTCTGAGTGACAGAAAAAAGATAGGAGGAAGTCTGACTTACACTAGTCAATCTTGTAACAGAAATATATTCACACCAAAGCATATAATAAGGTGAGAAACAGGATTCCATCTGAACACTCCATCAATTCCAAAGAACAGAGTCCTACTCATCTCAGGAACTTGCACTCAGGAACAAAAGGGGGCAGGTCTCTCATGAGTAATACAAGGATGTAGTGAGGATATTCAGGGAGAAAATTAGAAGAGCCAAAGCCCAACTAGAACTCAGCCTGGCTGCTGCTGTTAAAGACAATTTTTAAAGTTTCTCTTGTATTGAGGTGACCAAAACTGGACACAATACTCAAGATGTGGCCTCACCACTGCTGAGTACAGGGGGACAATCACCTCCCTCCCTCTGCTGCTCAACACTGTTTCTAATACAAGCCAGATTGCCATTGGCTTTCTTGGCCACACTGATGACTCATATTCAGCCTCTTGTCAATTAGAACCCCCAGGTCCTTTTCTACCAGACAACTTTCCATTCACACTTCCCCAAGCCTGTAGTTTTGCATGGGGTTGTTGTGGCCCAAGTGCCTGACCTGGCACTTGGCCTTGTTGAAGCTCATTCTATTGATGTTGGCCCATCTATACAACTGTCCCATTCTTTCTGTAGAGCCTCCCTATCCTCCGGCAGATCAACACTCCTGCCTAATTTGGTGTCATCTGCAAACTTATTAATAAAGATGTTTAACAGAAAATGTCCCAATACTGAGCCCTGAGAAACACCACTTGTGACCACCCATCCACTGGATTTGACTCCATTGACCATCTCTCTTTGGGCCCATCAACTAGCCAGTGCTTGATCGAGCAGACTGGATGCTCATCCAGGCCATGAGCAGACAGTTTTTCCATAAGAATTCTGTGGGAAACAGTATCAAATTCTTCTGAAAGTGGAACAACTAGATTGCCATACCTGAAAATAGGATTAGACTATCACACACACATCTTGAATACATTTTTGTTTTATAAAAGAGACAATTCATCAAACTACAAAACAATATATCCTATGTGATGATAGTGCAATTGGAAATCTTCCAACTGGGAAAGTAAATATTATATAACAAAGAGTAACCTTTTCAAAAGTGACTTCAAAGCCTGAATAAAGTAAGTCACTTCAAGGACTTTTAGGCATCTAAGTGGTAGCTTTTGAAATTGTTTCAGGCTCCTAAGTCAGGAAAGGTCAGATTTATAAACACCAGTAGAAAGGCTGTTCATGTGTGTTTAAACACTGATACAGACATCTATGCTTGAACTAGTCATTTCAATTTCAGTAAAATTAATATGTCTTCTTCAATAGTTTTAGTCATCATGATAAGAGCCAATGTACTAAAATTTTGCATGTTTTAAGCACATAGGTTTTAAGTGAGGTATTCATTGCAATGTCTGTATTCCTTTAGTCAAGGAAAAGCATGAAGTGTTTTTGAAGGCCTCTAGAGCTACATTATGTTCACCTATTTATTGACCTAAACTGAGATAGATAATTTTATGAAAAAAATCAACTATCACTGCTTTCTATAATTTCATTTACAAGACATGATGGTTTGTACTGAAGAGCAGGTACCTAAAATACAGGTGAAATTTATTCTAAGAGGGACTGCATCAAATCGAGAAAGTTTCATTTTTCTTCTACTCAAATTAATTCAAAGTACATTTACAGAGGTATTAACAATTAAATATTGAAACAGAATATGCTTTCAGGATAACAAATGGTATCCCATGAAAGTTCAACCTGACAGCAAGGTTATGGAAAGGTAGTACCAACTAGTTAAATCTGAAGAGAAATTGGACAAGATTTTACAAGCATTTATAAAAATTCCATCTTGGAGTTTAAGGTGTTTGATTTTGTTTCAACTTGACTTGTATATTTGACTAGGATCTTTGGAAGGTAGCATGTGAAAAAAAAAAGTTTTCAGAAGGAGTACTTCATGAATAAAGAGCATTGTTATATCACTCGTGATGTCAAGTAGCTATATCACAGTTAACTGTCATTGCTAAGCAATTTAGTATTTATAAGGCAGCTGAATGATCCTGAGATATTTCAGCTCCCCTGTTTCATTCAGGAAAAAAAGCTCTGTATGTCAAAGGAAAAACAATTACCATTATTTTGACCTGGGGAAGCAAGCCTTTCACTATAGCATTAAATTACAGCATATATTTAAAGGCAATAAGAAAAAAAAAACAACAACAAAACCAACTAACTGATGGAGCATTCTTTAAAAATAATATTCCCAGTAGAAAATGTAATAAATGCTTTCCCTTTGAGTACAAAAATGGACTCCCAACTCTTTGTTGGAACCAGTGCATCACAGCAGGAATAGCACATGGTAATGGAGCCACAATGATATTCTGCACATATGGAACCCACAATTAGGCCATCTTTTTTAATTGTAAAAAATTATTGAATCCTTTCTGTTTCAATCTAATAGTCATTTTCCCTAACAGCAAGCATTAATGACTTCCCTGACTAATGAAAATTAATTGCTATCCCGCCTCGACAATTACATTGTGATCGATCAAGTTTAAAGGAGTTGCAAGGGTCATTTGCTGCAATTCTAATGCAATCCATTAAATCTGCAGCAGATGATAACCTTTAACTTTGTTGCATGTTAGGGAATACTAATGGCAACTCTAGATGTCACTATTTATACAAGAGGAGATACATCATATTGTCTATTTCTCCTAATGCTCTTGAAGTTTTGCTGTTTCTCAGACAACAGGGAAAATCCCCTTGACATCAGACTACAGAATCTCCATAATCTTATCAAGGTGGCATCAAGGCAGAGTTGTACAAATTCAAAAAACAGTCTGAGAGTACTAAGGCCATGGTAAGGTTTCTGGTAAAGTTTCTGTTTGTTACACAAAACTGAGTTGTGAAATTAAGGAATGTACTGTCAGAGAAATATATCTAAAGAACACATCATATTTAATTTGTCCTGCAGAAGCCATCAGTTATGCTACACCCTTGAATGAGATATAATATCTGTTGGAAAAAATTAAGTTGTAAAATAAGGTTTAAATTTGTGAAGAGTTATTGAAGGAGTTCATAGGGAGCAACAACTATTCTTGGTACTAGAAAACCAGAATCAGAACTGCAGTTATATTTCTGAATGTCTTTCCAAGCACATCATCCAAATGTTTACAGCAACTGCGCAGTGAATCCAATATTTTTTAATAAGAATTAAAGACAAATCACATTGGATCTGAAAGCAAAACACAGCAATCAAACAAATAAAACCCAACCAAATAACAACAACAAAAACCCAACACAAACAAAATCAAATTGAACTGTCCCATACACTTGAAGGCATTTTTTGAGAAATTTTGGTATATTTAAGTTTTTAATGAGATGAGAAATCAGTGCTTGAAGAATTGCATGAAAGAATTAATGGAAGTATTCATTCTAATGTAATTCTAATCTGTTGCTATTTAATCAGTTATCTATTTCAAATCATTTGGGGACAAGTACTGAGTTCAAACTTTTATCTGACTGCTTTATATGTACACAGAGACACACATATTCAATCTCACCTAAACATCTCCTTTCAAAGGTTGTGGAAGTGTGTTGTAATGAAAAGATTGTGCAGCTTGATCCAGTACATGTTTTTGTACAAGTGAAGGTCAATAAATGTATTTGTGATGAAGATACTGAAATAAATGAATGTGACCTTATTCTTGCTCTGTCAGGGGAGTTGGACTTGACCTCCAGAGGTCCCTTCTACTCCTACTGTTCTATGATTATTATATAATTATTTAAATAAAAAGAATCCAGGGTTGTTTTACCTCTTGGGAGAGTTTATTACACCATCTACTAACTACTATGCTAACTACCTTTAGGAAAAATTATGTCAGATATTTCCAGCTTGAGTGCAATCAGAAAGTGTAATATTCCTGCAATGATGCCAGCCCACATGACTGCAAGTCTGTAAAACCCAATGAAATTTTGAAATAGACAGGGCATGTCTCATATCTAAGACAATAACCTTACAGTGATCATTCCAGAGAATCTATAAATAAGATTTTGCATAGCTCTACCAAAAATAAACTCAGAAATATGATAAAGAATAAGCAGATTCAATCTAAACAGCATAATGAAAAAACTTACTTCATAAATTAATCCACTCTGAAATGTACAAGTATTCTAATACTTTATTATGCTATGTCTCAAGTAGACTTAGGTATTTTAATTTTTTTTTTCTAGAAAGACTAAACTAAAAATCTACATGAAAATCCACACTTTCTAAGAAAGAAAACTGACTTATTCAAAGAAATATTTCTCAAATAAGTTGGATTTCTTTGTATAATAAGAATTCTCACTCAGCAGAAGCCAGAAAAAAAAGATAAAGACAGAACTTCCGTGAAGTAGTCAGCATCACACTAAGAGCCAGTGGTAAGTAAGGAACAGAACTTCTGAGGTATATCTAAAAAAACTCATTTAAAGCTTTTCCCATACTATAAGAGGAGTTACCTATTTTTAGATTTGCTTCTAGTGTGGCCAAAGTATGTACACAGGCCAACGTAAACTGGCAAGAATTCCATGAAAACCAATTAAGTTATTGTATATTTATAGAGGTATAACCAAAATCAGATGTTAGTCTATGGAAATGTATTTGAAACAACACAGAGATATGAGCTCCTTCAGACTACAGCAGTTTCAGTTTTCATAAAATGAAATCATGAGCGCTGGATTATGTTTGGGTGCAACAGACTGTGGTGGATTACCAATGGTCTATAAAAGTTTCCCTTAAGTATCACCAAGGAAAAAACACACTCTTAGCCAGGAAAGCTACACAATTGCCTGCTGTGGCACGTCTATATTAAGCACTGATAAAATATTGGACAGCCTCTCCCAACGTTCCTCCTCCACTCAAACACTCTTGGAGTGTTAAATTTTTTTGAAAATATTCATGTCAAATATTATCTTTTGGAAAGTCCACCATTATAAACAGTATGTACTTCATATTAGCCATGATTTGCCCAAAATATTACTCATTTTAGCCAAAATCTACTACTGCACATTGATTGTGGAAACAATTTTTAAACACACATTCCATACAAAACTTTTTTATTTCCATTTACAATGTAAGACTCAAAGCTTACTGAAATCCACAAAATGGTTAGTGACTTCTGTCAAGACTAAGACACAAATAGAAGCTTGAGATTTAGCCATGGAAGTATATTATCATATGCCTAGATTATGTGTGAAAGCATTCTCCACTGATGTAAAGCTTTCATATTCTTCAGATATAGCACATGCTTATCTACTACACTGAATACAGACTTTCATGTCTACACCTCAGACAAAACTTTTTCCTTTTAGTCAATTCTTAGCTCAAGTATACTTATGGATTCTGACATTTTCAACTAGCCACTACTTAAAAATGAAACCTCTCACTAGTTACAGTTCTGAAGCACTTTAGGAACCATGGCATGTAAAGTAAACAGTCTCGTCTCATTCAGTAAAGGTAAAAATCACATCATTATCAACTGTGACACTGCTGATGTGGAAAAAAAATAAGTATTGCAACAGGTTATTAAATTGTTAATGGCCACATTCTATTCTCAGGTTTGTGGTTTGATGCAGTCTGGGCAAAATGTCAAACTGTATCAACATTAACAGCTTCTGACAAGCTCAAGGGGAAAAAAAAAAAAAGCGCTGACTGAATAAGCTGCTTTCTAAATAAAGAGACATTGTAACCTTTTAAAGTGAGACAGAATTTAATTAAGAAAATTAACACAGACTTTTGAGAGACTTCAGTTTTCTGAATCTCATTCTTCTTTACCAAGATAAAGTTATATTCTTTTATAATAAGAAATAGAAAATGCCTACTCTCTGATCAAAAGCGCTATCATCTAGTTAAAAAGGAGAGGAATAAAGTTAATGAATTTGCCCTTTTCCATATCCCATTTTTAGCATCAGCATTGAGAAACATGAGTAAACAATAAAATGTTGCAATATATGTTTTAATCTTAGAAACACAGTATCGCACAGGTCAAATATGTTCTAATTCCGTATTAAATCAGATTCCATGTGAAAGAGGGTTTTTCTATCTCCATTTTATAGATAAAGTGAAGCATAGTCAAGAGTGAATCAATGGCTTGGCCAGGGTGAAAATAAAAATTTTCTTTCCACATCTATTTCTAATGTTGCACCTGAAGATCAGACTGACTTCTAACTTTAACTGCTAAAATTTATTATATTCTTACAGCTTAGAAAAAAACAAATGTGAATTTATTCAATTTTAAAATGTTAGTACTGAATAATGAACATGTTTCTTTCTCGGTTGCTGTATTTTGCCCTGTGTTTTCCCATGTAGTAACTCCTGAACAAGGAAAGTCTTCAGTATCTCTTATCAGTTAGTGAGTGAATTGAACTACTTTTAAAAATTGTTTTATTAACATAAGGCCTTTTTAGTATAGATTCAGCCATTAGAATTTTTCTGCAAGATATGGAAGAGGAAGGAAGGGAAGGGAGTAAGTTTTATCGTCAATTAGCAAATCATTACATTTTTTTTTCCAGTTATTTTCATTATTTTTCTCATTACAGCAAAATTTCCAGTAAGCATGCATGCAAAATATTTTTTTCCTTTTTAAAATTTTCATCACTATTCTGTAAAAAACCCCAAACAAAAACAAAACAAAAAGAAACAAACAAAAAAACCCACCAACCCAGAGAGAAGAACAAAATGATCAAGAAAAACAATCTGAACAGTAATACTGTCTAATGTTATAGTGGCTTTTATATTATTAATGACCAAGATAAATTTTGGGTGCTAAATAAGGGAGAAATGTTGACTTTAAGAGTAGACACTTTGAAGAACAATAAGGCTTTGCAAATCCAGAGTCTTAAGTATGTCAGTGAGTCTGCACTGACTATAAAGGGAGCTTAGACATCTTGGCCATATATGGAGACATCCATGAGAAGCATGAGACATCTGTAGTTCGGTGTCTAAATCCAAAACCAAACTGCACCCCAAATGATTACATGAGCAGTTTATAGTTTTGTCTCTATCATATACAATGTTAATCTTTTATATGTTTCCATGTAGAGTTCTAATTCATATAGACAAGGAAATAATCTCATCTTGAGAAGAACAGATCAGCTGTCTGTGTCTCTGGAAGCTGACGCTTCTCTGCTTCTAATTAATCTTATTCCATCAGCTCATCCTAACAGCTGGAAAGGGTTTCCTTCTGAGGACTAAAGCAATGATGCTTCACTAATCTGACAATATCAGCTCTTTGCATCTGGTGTACAGTGAGAGCACGTGTCACCTACACTTCAGCTTTCCATTGAGCTATGCAAACTTGTCATGGTAGTATCTCTTTCTTCCCTTGAGAGCACCAAGTAGGAAAAGCATATTCCTCACTTGGAAGACTCACACCATGAAGGAGAAAAGGGTAATTATTTGACCTATCTTTTATTCCATCTAAGTTCATCTGTAAATAATTTCAGTTTCTATTGAGCATCTTCTCATTACAGTGCAGTATAAATATTAAGGAAAAATAGGAATTTTGGCTCCACAACTGCATTTCTTTATATTAAATGAAGCTGTTTTGTTTTGTGTTGGTTATTTTATCTGCTTATAAAGCTGAGGCTGTTATTTTCAACACTGAAGGCTTTATTTGATAACATCTTAAAAATGTTATTGATCCTGAAGCTTTAATGTAGAACATTTGTTAGCTTTATGCTCTGCCATTCAGTGTGCTGTTTACAAAGATGTAGCTTTTACAGAGGTTCCCTATTATAGAAGGTTTATCATAGTAATCTATTTGGAGACTTATGCCTAGAGAATGTGAGCAATGTCCTGCAGAATACTCTAACCATACTTCATTTGCTTTTGTTGTTGACTGCCTTTATCTCACTGCTGGAGCAGATCACAAATATGCAGTTGGTCTTTGAAATTTTGTATGTTTTGCACCACCATATTTATAGCAGCTATAAAACACTGTAAATCATCTGAGGACCAGACCAGCATACTCTTTAAAGAAGCAGGTTTTTTTCAATAGTCCCAAAATAATTTTTCATGAAGGCAGCAAGAAATATGTCTTTTCCTTCTTGGTGACTGCACTGAGACATTAGAAATTACTTGTTTAATATATAAATTATTGCCAGGACTTACAAGAATGCAAACTTTAAACCTCATGTTCATTTCAGTTGAATTCTGAAAGACTCTCAGTACTTATTTCCAATGTTTCACTATATTTCTAATACTAAGCCTTAGTTCTAATTGTAGGCAGTCAGAAATTCTATCATGTCTACTGTTATTTTAACAGGAAATAAAGAAAAATTGAATCTAATTTCTTCTTGTCTTGTTTTTGTCATATTACTGGGGAGCTAATTTCATCTATTATAAAATTTCCCTGATGTACCTTCTTATCTCTCTTTATGACTCAGTTTGTTTATCCATGACAGAAAGTGTAGAGTGAGGCTTCTTCTTACCTTAATTACCAATAAACAACTCATAAGAATGTTATCCTTGAGTCAGTATATGAAATAGATTGAAATATAGTAACACCTTCTGGAATCTGAGTTCTTTAAATACATCTTTGGACATCTTTAAACTTATCTAAGCTCAGAAGACTTCAACTAAATGGCTGTGGTACCACATTTAGCCAGGCCAGGAGTATTGCTGATAGCAGCATTCATTTCCAAAGTTTGCAGATAGCTGTTTTCAGTAAGAGTGCAGTCTGAAAAGGAAAATTTGAGTTTTATCGACAAAAGGATGAAACAAAATGCCTAAAAGCTGGGGTTTTGCTTGTTTGTGGGGTTTTCTTTGTTTGTTTTGTTTGGGATTGTTTTGTTTTTCATGTTTACTTGTTCTACATTGCTTAGACTTGAATTTAAAAGTAAAAGCAGCATGAGATCCAGTCTACGATACTTAGTAGACCACTCTGACCTCTTGGTCAAACACTAAGCAGGGATAATGATGTGTTGAGACAAATTTCTACTTTGAGTTGCCAACAGTATCACCCATTTGCCATGTATATAGCCATAATATGTTTTATTTTCTGTGAACAATTTCTTTTATGAGAGAGATGTAGTTACTTTTTTTTAATATACAAACTGGACTGTCTTCAATAACTTGGGAATATATATATTTATTAACAACTGCTTTCTAAATCCTTAAAGCGATTAAAAAAAATAAATTTCTCTGAATGCTTTACCTTAAAATTTTGTTTCAGTACCTGTCTTTTTTTCTAACTAGTTAAGTGGCTTTGCTCAATACTGAATTTCAATTTGCTTACAAATTTATTATTTCTTTTTCTTTTATAAGTTGCTGTAAGTAGGATAAATTATCTATAAATTGCCTAGAATAATGACAGAAATTCTGGGGTTTTTTTTACTGTGTTGTGAATAAACACCAAGTTAGATTAAATTGGTAAAAAATTTCCAATGCACATGAATAAGACTAAACCTCAAAGAATCTAAAATAATTCTGGACTTCATAGAGCACTGAACTGCTATGTCCATCTGTTTAGAATATTTTACACTTTATGGTCTAAAGCAAGATGCTCACACCCGTGAAAGTAAAAGAGCTTGTCAGGCATTAAGAGGTCAGCATTCTGCTGTGAAAGAAAAGAAGAGTGACAGTATCTTCAATACTGAACCTGAAAACCATAGCATATTTTAAATGTGCTCTGCCAAATAAAAGGATGGCTTTCTAAATCTTGGCAACTGCCAACTTAAGAATTCAATGTCTAATAAATTCACTAAAGCATAAGTCATCACTGATGCAAACTAGACATACATAGAGTGTGAAGAGTGGAGTGTCTCATCTTTGAATTTTTTTTACTGATTTCCTTCAAATACAACTACTGAAAAGCCATGAGATGTACACTTGTGAAAATTAATAGGAATGGCCTATAGTGATAAATCATTTGCATCTCATTTTATATACAAAGGCACTGTTTTCCTCTGATGTTGAAATTTGTGTCATACATGTTTTGTTGTTTTCTTTTTTAAATAATCCCGCCAATAAATATTTGCTCTAGCAAGACTGTATTTCTAGGAGTTGAAAACTTAGTAAATCATTTACCATAGTTCACTAAGTTTCTGTACATGTTACTTTATAGACCAAATTACTTTGGAATAAATTCTTCAGACAGTGTATATTGTACTTATGAAAGACATGTATTGTGCCTCCAAAGAACCTCATGAATCTAGGTTAATTGAAACTCAGACTGTTTAAAAAAAGAAGGTATTTCATCATTCTCAATTTTTTAGAAGCATCCCAGTATCTAAACTTTTTAGAGATACCCTAAAAGGAATGTACAAGCCAGATTTGTTTTCTGGAACGTGTACCTCAATAAAGGTTAAGCCCAAGAATCTTCATAACTCCAGATGATGTAAGAACCATAGAGACCACAAGTTGACTCTTACATCCCAGATCATGCTGGTAGAACTGTCAGTTTAAAGTAAAATCCACAAAAACACTCAGGCCATGATTCAACTTGTAATCTGAGCTTAACCAGGAGCCACCAAGGAGCAGAGAACATAGGACCTCACTTCACTGACTGAGAAGAACATTTTCTGTCCTTATGTATTTCCTTTGCACTTCCTGAACTGTGTCAAGCTAGCAGATATTAACTATAAAGCTCAAATTAGATTGCTACCAATTAAGATTCTCCATCAGGCATAAACCTGACATGGGCAGGCTCTAATCAGGCTTTATTTCTTAACAGCTCTAGACACAGTACAGGCTGCCTGTGCTCAGCTGGCATCCTGCATGCTAGGGTTTCTTACCAAATGATACAAAGCTTTACTGCTTCCTGGTGTTTCTTCTGGGACAGAGAAATGGGGAACAGAGATCTCTACTGAACACAGGGGAAAAGACAAGCTGGAGTATCTTTAATAAGGACTAACAATTACATCGAAATATCCTGTGTATATATAAGTCCAAATTGACTTTTCAGTACTTGGACAGGTATCTAAATGTTGATTTATAGATAATGGATGTTTTGTTACTATATCTCTGCTTAGAAATAGAGCCCGAGATCTGCCAACACAAGAAAAAAACTCCAAAACAACTTTTATTTTAGTAAGTATTGCCAGTGGAGCTCAGATATATTTCAAAATGTAAGCTCCAATGATTTACAACTATTGCAACCGCACCATTCCCAATGTTAAATACCATTAATTCAAATATTTTCTTATTGTTATTACCTTGATTGGAAATTAAGGTCTATATTGCTGAAGAAAAAGTACAATAATAGAAAATTAAACTAATGTTCCCTTTGGGTCAATATATTATGACTACCAATTCAGACCCATTTGGCTCCAGGCATCAGCATTTAGACAACATTGACTGTAAAGTGTCAGCCACACATTCAAAATGGTAAAGGAAGAAAAAAATTGAGCATGAAAATTGTCACGTTTAAGCCAGAGCCTTGGGAACACTTGATTTTGGATTGAAGCAACACCATGTTGACTATTCTTTAAACACAGAGCACACCTAACAAACAGCCAGCTGTGACTGTTTTGCTTTACCCTTACCCATAAAATTCAATGGGGTGTGCCAAGAATCTGAATTATGAGGCAAAGGGAAAAAAGGGAACAGGTTTCCAGTAATGAAGTGTCACCCAAAAAAAAGAAAAAGAATAAAAAAGCTATGGTTATCTCCAGTCAAAGAGTTTTCAGTAATTTAGGATGAAAATTACTGGTGAGTGAATTCAATCCAACATAATGTGTTTCGTTTTGCTTCAGTCTTGCAAACTGTAGCCTATTTCATGGCAAAAGGTATCCTATAAACATACATTAAAATACATTATTTTTTTTTTACACGTTTACTTATCCATATTAATCTTTGCCCTAACAAAACACTTATAATTGTCACCTTCCATTTGGTGGCACTAAACTATTTTCTAAGCCTTTCTTGCCTCATTTGTTGCAAAATTAAAAAAAAAGTGGCAATGCAGAAATAATGCAGTATTTTAAAATAGTTTTTTTAATATTTTAGAATTATTTCTTGTATTAGTTGATAAAAAAAAAGGAAATTAAACTTTATAAAAGAACCACTGTTACTTTGTAAAATGACAGCTCAAGACTAGAACTAGAAGTACTTCAGAGCACTAAGATAGGACTGAGTATGGGGCTTTTTTCCTTATGAAAACTTCAATAACAAATGTATTCCATTTCTAGATGATTAATCTTTTTCCCTTTCAGATATACACAGGACTACAGAGTAATAAATAACTAACTAACTCCAAAGTAAAACTTCCATGGTCTAAGTATGTTTGGATCTGCAAACAGTAATAGTCATAGAAACACAGAATCATTAAGGTTGGAAAATACCTCGAAGATCATTAAGTCCAACTGTCAACCTAACATTATCATGATCTAAAATGTTTTTGGCAAACTAGTTCATAAATATTCTAATTCTCTCCTCAATTTTTCTATAACATAACTAAGCAATACAACTGCGACTGGAAACCACTATTAACAATCATACCTTTATATATCATCTTTCATCTTAAAGGATTCTATAGAGCTTTGCCATTATTACTTCAATGCAAAGGTCATTCATTTCCAAATGACAGTTTCTTTATGTTCTCCTTCCTGTGATGCAACGACACAGAAATGAAGGATTCAGTGAGATTTTAGTCTAAGACATGTTGCTTTACACTTTTCCATTACTATTTTGGGTGACTTCCCGCCCCCACCCCCTGCCCAACAATGAAGGGATGTAAAACAGGATTATAGTGCCTAGCCCCTAGAGCCACATTTGATTAAAAATGCAGGAACTAATGTGCCATTGGCCTGCTATGGTCTTAGCATATAGTTTATTATCCAGTTTATAAGAAACATGTTATTCATATAAGTGATATTATTAGAACCATAAATTATCATCTAAGCATAGGTCTCTATTTGTATCTAATGTGGCTTTCATTTGAACTGGCTAAAAAATACTACAATCAGTTGTTTTAAGAATGAACTATATAAATGTTCATGTCTTCTGCTTGTCATCTGTAATTTTTTTTTTGCTTTCTAGTAAAAAATAAGTACTATATGAAAAGATAAATAGAAATAAAGTACAGTCCATGAAGTAAATTATTCAGTTACTGCTTGGCATTCCAGTACAGCTTTAAAAATCAGGGAGTGGTAACATTAAAATAGAGAAAAAAAAGCTGAAAAAAAAATCTCTCAGCAACATTGTTTCATGTTCCTTTACAATCTTTACAAGTTTGAGGTTTTTCTGTTTTGTTTTTTTTTTTACAATCACTCTGCTGCCCCTGTAGAAACCTAATCCAGTATGAATCTTTCTGTAAGAAAGCAATAGAATTACATCATGATTGCTTTCAAGATTGCTTTTTTGAAGACCAAGATGATAAAGCCTTCAAAGCATAAAATGACATATATAGCTACAGAATACTTAGGAGAACAGACTTAATAATCAGACAGGTGTTAAAGCTGGCTGATGTCCTGGGAGTGCTCAGGCATCAACAGGAAAAGACTTGCTTTGTTAAAGGATAATGAGTTATTTTTACTTTCTATTCCTATAAAACAGACTTATTTAATGTCTATAATAGTATTTTATATTATATTAATCTTGTAGGAATCAAAAAACAGCTTTATTCCCACAGTACCACAACTTGTTGTACCACAAAGTTGTTCTTTTACCATCAAATTAAAGCTTTTTGTCTGCTTTTAGAGTGGTAAAGGGAACAGGTAAAGGGATAAGAGAATGATGTGCCATTTTTGTGTTTTCATAGGACTGAAGCTTTACAGAAGTGTTCCTTATAACAGCTCCATCAGTAACATTACCTTCATTTCTGCATTGCCTTGTCAGTGGAATTCTGTAATACCCAAGAGAAAGTGATAAATTAGAATAAATTTAAAACATTCATACATATTTATCTTAAATTTATCTCATATAATGATGTAAAAGAAGGTATTATTACGCTTCAAACATTATAATATGCATTTATTGAGTCATCCATAAGATCACCGTGTGAGGGTATTTCTGTTCTTTGGACACCAATGTGTTGCCTACTAAAGCCACTAGATTCTCAGACCTGTATGTTCAACAGCATTGACTGACCATATGATGAACAGCAATGTAAATTGCTTTAAAAAAGGATGGACCCTCTTTTGTGAAAAAAAAAAAAGTCTTGTACAATACCTAGTTTTATAACCTCCAGTCATTTATTTTTAACAAAATTTATTACTACACCAAACTTTAGGGTTTGGGGTTTTTTTAATTGTGTCAGTGAAAGAATAGAAATTTTTAACTTGCATCTGAATGTAGAATGTGACCTTAGCATATCAATTCAGTTGTTAAAGGAAACACATTATTAAATTATTTGTTTTGGCACAGAGACCAGGTGACCCAGAACAGCTTACATCTGTGCTCATCCACATCTTCCCCTCTAAACATGCTGACTTTATGCAAACTATTGACACTAGTCCACAAGAAGTTCCTGCTCCTGAGTATGTCTTGAAAATCTCCAAGTGAGCAATTGACACCTTCCAAAATACTCTCAGGAAATAGTCTAACTGCTTGATAATAGAGGCAGTCACATTCAACTGCTTAAGTATGTTCCTACATATTACATAAATTATTACTATAACATATCCAAACAAAAATTATTTTAGAAGAGACAACAGTGGAGGATTAGTTGACTAGACTGTATTTTTCTTTCTGAAGTAACACAGTTTTTTCCAAGAGCTTACTGATATTTATAGGCATAGTTCTGTCATTGAAACTACAGCAAAGTGATTCCAAATCTGCACCAATATAGGTTACAGCAGTACTGGATCATAAGTTTTTTAAACATTTGACACATTACTTTTATGAGGACCTATAAAAAAAGAAACAAAGTAAACTGTTTCACCCCCTTCATCTCATGGACAGATAAGATTAAGTCCACATGGATTTCTGCAGTGAGAATGTGGAGGAACAGAGTATGAACTTTCAGGGTTATGTCTCTAAACTTGAAACAAAAACCAAACAAAACAAACAAAAAACAACAACAAAATCTATATTTATTTCAAGGATTTAATAGGATTCGTGAGCAAGAATGAAGCCTGTCTTCTGGCTGTTCTCCATGACACTGCTGTACAACTTTGTAACCATATGAGTAAACAGAAAGAAAATGTATATATGGCTGAGTTATAGCATTTGTACTGAATGCAAAACTCTCAGATTCAACTTCTGCTGATCTAGAATAGAGAGAAAATGCAATCTCTGATATTTCACATACACACCAGAATCATCAGACTTTCATGCACAATCTGAATATCTTATCAACAAGAGAAATTGATGCTAAAATGTTAAAACAGATTGTGAACATACCAACTACCAATTTAATATCAATGTAATCATCACCTAAACTCTTAATTCTCAAGACTTGGGTAACATTTCAAAGCTGTTTTGTCATTTTGTCCATTTCTACTCAATACAAAACATTCAGATGTTTACTGAAGCACAAAACAGGAATGTGGGATAATTCACTGCTGCACAATATTTAGGGTACTTAACCTAGATAGGATGATATACAGTCTCTAAACTGGAGGATATCTGAGTGGTTTACACAAAATGAAGTAATTTTTATATAAATTAACTCTATCTTGCATATAAAACATGATGATTGACGACAATTCTCAGATGTGAAATACCTGAAGCAGAGCAGGATGATGAAGCTAGGTTCTTCCATAATAATTGGAAATGTTCCAAATAAGTGTTCTTTTGTAAGATGGAAGCCATTGCTACTTTGTGAGTGCTGTCTAAGTTCATTAACTGATTTTCTTTTGTTAAATATACTTAAATATATTTTCCTTTTGTCTCAAAATAGAAAAAAAAAAATAAAGAAAAAATTACACTGCTTCATTTAAGAAGGATTCTTTTTTACATTTTATGGATATCCTTGAAAATAATTAATCACATATCACTGTTGTGAACAATTATTTGACAATAGCATGGGAGTAGTCCATGTGTTATGATTCAAAAATATCAACAGCAGAAGCATACTGGCTTTGTAGCAGTTGACTTTTTATGCGAGAGTGATTACATCTGGAAGCACACTAAAAATTAACAACACAACTACATAACATTAGCAGGATGTGCAAAACTGAACTGAGTCACAATAAAGTCACAGAAGTTGATATTGCAGTATTACTTTAAGTCTATAAAACCATATACATTTCTTGTTGAAATACAGTTTGGGTGTCTTTTAATGTTTTTATCAACAAAACAAATCTCTTTAAAAAAAATCTATTGCAATATCTCTGTTTTGCAAATATTATATTCATGTCCAGAAGTTAATTATACTTACTGGTATACACCGATCTATGCACTGGACATTCAAGCTTCTAATGTGCAATATTCATGTATGCTTCCCAGTTAGTCATGCCATATGAAGCAGAAAGAGGAAGATGAAAGAAAATAAGAGAGAAAGATAAATAGACAGTGAGAGAAATAGGAGCATGAGGTAACAAAATCACTTTTTACTTTGATGCTTCAAAGAGGAGGCGTGAAACTCATGCATACTTCCCTGGAGTGTGTGAGTCATCCAGTACCCCTCAGCATTTGAAATAACAGTACAAGCGAGCAGAAGATAAAAACAACATTACCACTACGTTAGATCATTCTTTTTGGTAAACTTCTGAATTCTTTTTTCTTGTCTATGTACAACTCTAAGGCATAGAATACTTGACACTCTTGTCCATGGAGACCAAATTCAACAGACATATTGAGAATCTCTTCAGAAAACAGGACAGCGGCTCCCACACAGCCTCCAGGAAAGTGAGATGCTAACAAAGCGAGGTGAGGGGGCTTGTGGAAAGTAATTTTCCTGGCAATGAGTAGAACTGTATGTAGGATAGGAAGGAGCTTATCACCCATTTGTATCATATTAAAAAAATAACCTCTTTGTATACTCTTTTTTTTAACTTTTTTTTTTAATTAAATGAAGACTTCTGTTTTAGTAAACTGTTACTTGTAGTAGATCTAGGCCTTGAATACATACCACTATGTTCACAGATCAGTTTGACAACTGTTGTATTTCTAGTGCTGTTGGAAGATTATGTGTAGGAGGTAAAGTTTGAAAAAAATCCATCCAGATGTGATTATAGATTTTAATGAAAAGAATGTTTGTAAGGATATTACAATTAGTGCACCAGAGTGACAGTTCACTGATGTCGCACAATATTCTTCAGTGCAGTGTCAGTCTGAACAAATATATTGAAATTAAAAACAAAGCCCAGAGAAGAAAATCCGTTTCTAAAATATTAACTCTATGGTTCATTCTACAGTTAATAGTACCCTGAGAATACTTAAGTCTTCAGAGAACACTGTGATAAGAAAAATAAGTTTCCTCGTGTTTAATAATAAAATCTTCTAAGAATCAATGTTCTTATAAAATACTCTGCTGATAACTTCTGATCACTGGTTTCAGATGCAGCATAATTCTTTTATAGAAATTATTTTTTTCCTTGTATATTAGTGCCATCTCTATCTGAACTTAGTCCTACACAATACCTTCCAGTTTCAGTGTAACATTCTCACAAAGCTGAGACTTCATCAAGTTTATTTTACTTTTGACCAATTTCAACAACTTCTGTTAGGACAGAAGGCCAAAACCTTATTTGATTTACTTTACATTCCTTTCTCTGCACCTTTGTCATTCTTTAGTAACAGCTTAATTTGCTGACATGTGTACTTGATATTCATTACCATCTCAGACACTCTTTCATTGAACATGAATGAAAGAGATGATAAGGGAGAGTTAAGTATCTCTTAGACAGTTTAAGAGAAAAAAATTAAACCTCCCCTACATTTATTATTATTAAAGTTCCTTCTTTTTGCATCATTCCCAGACAGTAATGCTTTACAGACAAAAGCATTGCTGTCCAAAATGATATCACAACACACACTTTTCCAATTTGGGTGGCAGACATGCTACTGGAGGTTTGGGAAAAGCCACACTGCCCGATATTACTGCTTGTTTTCTGTGCAACACAGCATGAAAGATCTGGCACATGCTTTGCGCTTCTGACTTGATGCGTATTTTCTGTATTTTCTTGAATGCCTAAACCAAAAATAATAGTAAGTGCAAGTGGTTTTCATCATGATCATAAATCAGTCACATGTGTGACTAGGTCTAGGTGCCACGAAGTTACACCTCGCTTAGCTGTTGCTTATTCAAGACCTGAAACATTTTAAACTAGATTTCTAAACTTCATAGTGAAGTTCCATAAGAAAATATATTTAAAACAGTTTGTCACTCCTTTAAGCTATTTAATTTCCTAATGTACTACTTCAAACTAAAACAATTCAATACTAAGTTAAACTCTATGAAAAATATCTACACAGGGGACTTGTACCAATTTGAAACTACTTTTAAACCTGATCTAGAAAAGCAGAACTCATTTAAATTCTAACACTAAAGTCAGTGCCAGTGAAAGTGAGGAGTAAGCATGTATTTGGAGATTGAGTGAGTTTACTTGACTTTGCAAGTTGTTTCCCAAACTTTAACAGTAGTTAACAGCCTGGCTTAGAAGCTTCATTACCTGAAGGATCACGTAAGCTTTCTTGTTCCTGAGCCAGCCTCCACAAACAAATGAAGCTCACAAGTAGTTAGAGAAATTTTAAAGGCTCCCTCTTAAACCACTTAACTGACCAGTCATTAATCTTGTCCACTCAAAGAAACATTTTAGGTCTAGTGCTTACTTAGCCATTTAACCACAATTTTGCAATATCAGCAAATATACAGCAGTAAAAATATAAAAATATGTCTATAGGAGATTTCTGAATTCAAAAGAAATGAAGAAATGACACTATGGGCAGTTTAACCCACTTTGTACTGATTTGAGAAAAAAAGAGAATCAAGATAACATGTAGTGTAAGACTTTAGTGAGTATGTATCAACAGAACAAATTTGGACATAAGAAAAAAACAACATAAACTATCTAAATTTTTATTCTGTCGTTACATAATCAAATGTTGGTTAAGAGGACAAAGCTTAGACCAAGATGGAAAAAGACTGAGGCCTCATCAATATGTAGGAGTCTGGAGATTTTTGAAGCAATTTGCAGGAGCACACCTAAAACTACTTTGTGAACATCCACAAACATTCGCAGGCATTTAGTGATGATGGTATCTTACCTTCCTCTGGTATGGGCTTACAGTTCAGTTGTCACACCAAGAAAAGTTGATGCTTTAAAATACGCAAATTAGGCAAATAGGCAGCACATTTCCAATTCCACTCTCTACCCAAGATCCCGGAGACAAAAATGCAAAATGCTTCCTCACCTACAGGATAAAATTCAAGATTTATAACCTCTACCCTTTGGTGTCAACGTCTGCATCTTGCTTCAAGCAAGACTGGACATAGCAAACCTACTTGTAGAGAGCATTGTGTAATAGACTTCAAAATTTAATACGGTTAAAATAGCATTTAATAATTCAGTGTTTAGTAATCTATTCATCAGTTTAGCTCATCACCTAATTAAAGTTTCTTCTAGGACAAAATGCTAAGGAGGATGTTAATCTGAGAAGCAGACACAGAAGTTTATTAGTATAGGGCATAGAAAGAAAAAGGGGTAGTAATTATCAGTTTTTTTAACCTGAAAAGAGTCACAGAATCTACCACTGGTTTTCCAATCTAGCTAAATAGTCCAGCAGGGACAGCATTACAGGCAAACAACTTATCTGAAAGAGCAGTTGCCTGATTAAACTAGCAATGATAAATCACAGAGTATTCTCTAGTGCAATGCGCTGTTTTAGCCATATAAAATGAAAGAAAATGATATGAAATGCTAAGCCTTAGAGAATCTATATGGTGAAAGAGTTCTGAAGTCTACAGAGATTTGTTAATGTGTGAAAATATTTAATTTCTTTGTGTTTGTTTTTTTTTTTATTATGTCAAACTGGTTTGTATTTTTCACAGTTAAGACCCACATTCCAGAAATTAAGAGTGATTCAAAGAAAATTACTAAGTGTGATCATTAAAACTATATTAACAACGACAATTTATTTTTAATAACTACATGTATGATTTAGTAATGTGAAATCTACAGTTTAGTACTACTAGTATTGTTAAACTAGGGAATAGTAAATTTAAAATTGCAGAAATAAGATTATCTTTGTGATCCTTCAATTTACTTATTCATATATATCAGTCTTTGATATAACACATCTTTATCAGAATTGTACTCATATATTTATGTGTAGATGTCCTTTTCACAATATTTACCACAGAACACATCTCATGTCTCAGAATAGGCATTGATCAATTAATAGTTGCTTTTTCAGTATTAAACTTGTATCACTGGATGTCCTTAAAACATACCATTCAAACAAACTACATTTTACCTTGAAGGTAGGTCTTTGCCAAATTCCAACAGTGGTAAAGGTCTACGTTTACAAACAGGAATGAAGGTGTTTTTAAAGGGCACAGAAAGGCCTTCAATGATCCAAGGAAACAAAACACCCTGCACTCATGTCTTGTCCTATAAATAACATAATAATTGTACTGTGATGAGCAAGTCAACATATGGATGTTGTGCTTGTCCCTTGGAGCCAGGACAGAATATGCAATTAAAAGACTACATTTACTCTAGTTTTCTTCAGTTAAGGTAGTCAGGGTAAGGTTTTGTAGTTCAAAGTGGTCCTAAGAGCATGATCATGGCTCTAAGTGATAGTACTATATATGACTAATTGTAAAAGACTCTGGAGATCTCTAAGGGTTGTTGTAGGAGAAGAATATTAAAGCATTTCCCAGAGATTCAGCCCATGTCAGGAGCAAAAGCAGTCAGAGGTCAGAAGAATTTGTAACATTCTTGTACATCAAAAGAAAGATGTGCCCTTTTTAGAGCTTCCTGGAATCAATCTTCCATGAATAGTATGGCTAAAGTAGCCAGGAAGGATAAACACAAGAGGGAAGTAAAAAAGTGAAAAAATATACATATACACCTACAACTAAACCATGAAATCAGGACCCTATATAACCAAGTCACAGATGGACACTAAGGAGAAATTATTGAATTTCCTATGTGTTACTGTGAGAAGTCTAGGTAGTAAACAAATGAAAATGGAATTACATGAGGGATGATTTTGACCTACTTCAGAATTACTTAATTTGGGTTGTAATATTTCAGTAATTCCTAAATTAAATTGTGCTATAAGATTCATATTATTGAAGTCTTTCCATTGATTATTATAACCTATTTAGGAAGAAGTCAGTTGGGATAAAAGGGAATGGTACAATATGTTAAAAATAACTTTAACTGTTTCTAAGTTACCAACCTTATGAAACAGATTATTAATTAGGAGTTACTGTGGTCATGAATAAAGCACTACATGTGGAGCTTCATATTACCAAAAGATATCAGACAAAAGGATGAAGAACCTTTTCAAGACCAATGTATCATGCATAGGTGGAAAATGATTCATTATTGTCAGGGCTTTTACTTCTTACTGCAGGCTTTTTATCTCAGTATGTAAAGAAGCATTAATCTGAGGAAAAATTAACAACTGATACAGTACAAATAATGAGTCGATTATGTCTGAGAGTGCAGAGCAAAATCCCAGCCTCCACCGTATTTACAGTTCTTTTTGAGTTTTTGGGCTAACTTCATGAAGTTGATAACAATTATGATCAAAGTCTATTGGGAGAAAGTAATTAAATGTGATTGATAATTGGGAATTCCTTAAGTGAAAAACTGTTCAAAATTTCTTCTGAGGTTACAATAGCTAAAACAGACATAGAAGGAAACTGAAAGAATCAGTTAATTAACTATTAGCTATGATAGAAAAGAAGAGGAAATGATAATAAATGATAATACATAGCAAAAATAGGAAATATAAAAGATTTACAAAGGATACAAAGAGAAATCTACAGTTAATATCAATATGATTGTCATTTAAACATATATTTCTGGAGCATATCTGGTGGTTGGATGATAAGCATTGTATTTGCAGCATAGGTACACTTGGACTTCATCATAACTGGCATATTTTAAAGGTTAAAAAAAACTAAATATTTTTTCAAGAAAACAATTTTTGTTATACAATAATGTTTCTAATGTCAGCCTGTATGTTAAATAGTATTTGAGAAATAAAATATATTTAATCAGTCTCTTGAGGAAAGACAATGTAAATACTTTATTATAAAATCTGCTAATGACATAAAGATCAGAAGAATCAGCAGGAGCAAAAGGACTATGTGACATACACAGAAAGAACTCATTTTCTTGGTAAACATACTGTGGGAAAATAATGTACATTTCAACATTGCCAAGTGGAAAGAACATAATTATGAACAAGGAATGTAAGTCATTCTTCAGGGTTGGGAATTCTAAGGAATGAGAGAAATATTGAGTGACTTAGAGGTCAGCATGGATAATTACTTGAACATGAGTTTTCATTGTGGAATACAAAAGTCCTTGAAAGTTTTTGAAAGAAAATGACAAGTATGAGTGAAGAGGTAATATTACATCTGCACTGGCATTGAAGCCATCAGTGTTAGATTATTGTATCTAATTATATGTTCAAAGAAAGATGATGAAAAGTTATTAAAGGTTTGGAGAAGTCCAGGAAAATGATTAAAGGACTGGAGAATATATCTTTGAGGGAAAAGAAAAAGAGAAAAAAAAAGAAAATCAGCAGAATAATTTTGTTTCCAAAATTGAAGGTTAAGAAGTGACATGATCAGTGATTAAACATTCATTCCTGATGAAATCTGATAACAGAGAACTTCTCCATCAGAAAGTAAAAGGACAAAAATCCCTTATTATTATTCTTCCAAAACAATACCAACATTTCTGTGGGATGATTCTGATTCCCAGTAATACCCATTTTAATGCCTCAAAATCCTTTCCTGAAAATAATTTCTCATCTCCACATGATTCTAATTCTCAGTCTTAGAATGGGAAAAGCTAGGCAATTTCTGCCATAATTATCCATTGAAAACTTCATCCTGAGGCCTGATGAGAATTTCAAGTAGTTAAAATTAGGCTTCTAAGTATCTAAGAATGCATGATGCACAATCCTGACCTGAGGTATCACCTTCCAAACTACTTACAAATTTTCTGTGCCTTTAATACACATTATTTTACAGATTTTCCCAACGATGGAGGAGTGCTCTAATCTGCACTGTATACTCAGCTCCTGTGAAAAATTGGGCCACTGCAGATTATCTGGGGTCACAAATAAGTAAGTGGCTAAAGATAAAATACATACCAAATATTTTCACTTCTAATTTCTGTTCAAGTTGCCATTAGACTTCCTTGATAACAATATACAGTAATTAACAGTGACTTCATTATATCCTCATTATAGTATTTACAGATTGACTAACTATTCAAAACTCCATAGTCTTCAACCTGCTATTTATTTAGCCAAGCCAAACAGAACTTATTAAAATAAAAGCAACATTTAAGCACTGTGGGCTATCCAGTTTCTAGTTTATATAGACATTGGGTTTCTGGTAACAGGAAAAAAAACCCAAAACAAACAACCCAACATTCTATAAAAAGTGGAGGAAAGATAGGTGATGCCTGAGGATCATTTTGAGGTGCCTAGTCCCAAACTTAGAGCCTTGATCCTCCAGCTTTAATCCTAGGCACTGGCACAGAGTGCATTTGGAAAAGTTTCCATGTGCTACAGTTTATGTTTTAATCTAAACAGTACAATATAAACTGGGGCATGTGTTATTTCATGGATGACACAGTTTTCAAGTTACGGCAGTTTAGTAGTGTCCCAGGCTCTTGGTTCCCACACATTCCATAACTGTCTCATTTTCCAGAACTGTCATCAAAAGCAGCTTCAGACTGCTGGAGGACACTGAGAGATATGTAATATATTTAGATAATAAATTGTGATGGATCTGTGTTACAGCATTATCTGTGGCTATGATGATAGGTGAGGATTGCAGTCAGGCAGTTTAGAGCAGCTAGCTTAAGAAAACAATATTTTTCCCAGTATATTTATAATGTCCATTACAAGCAATAAAGAAAATCTCTCCTCATCCTCTTCTTCCATGCTAACCCTGTTCCTTCTGCCACAATGAATCACAATAATATACGATGGGGTTTTTTTTTAATTAGTTTTCTCCAAACTCAGAAGAATATTTTATTCAAAATAGTTTACCTACCCTGATGAACATTAAATTGATGACAAGGTCCCCTTCTTTTAGGATTGTTTGGTGATTTGTTTACTAGTTTTAAATTGGTTTGATCCTAGTCAACTAACTGTATTTCCAATACCTGTCACATTTACTGAGTAAATGAACACATGCTTTACCAACTCTTGTTTAACTGGAATAAATTAAGATCCACATCTAAACCCTGGCCCCCTGATTTTTCTCTTTTCATAATTTGTCCTCATATGAATTATTAGCTATTATATACAGTAAAGAAATTCTGATTTTTATGTAACATTTTTCTACAGTACCACTGAAGATTTTCATTTAGACATATACATATGTGATTTTGTTTTCCTTCCAGAGATGCAATTCTTGCTATGGATGGGAACAGAAAGAAAAGTACACCACAGTAAAATGGAAGCAACATGCTAAAACATTAGTTTAGAGATCTGGTTTTCAAACAAAGCCTTTGTTTAGGTCGTTAGTTGTCAAAATCACCAAAAAAAAATAAATTGAAAGTTACAGATGTTTTGAAGAAACACGCTGAAATAAATTTACAACTGATTTAAAATATAAAGATCAGATTTTGCTGAAGGCTGAATCTGTAAAAGTTATACAAATTACAAACATGGAAAGACTTGGGAATTACAACCTTAATTTCTAAGAACCTAGTTGCATACTAAGGGGCACACAGAGATTTGTTTAGTACATGCTGTGTCTGTGCCTACACTTATTAGTTTATGGATTTAACCTAGTTCACCTTCCAGGGATGAAATGACATCAGCCTGTATTTAACAAATTTCAGTGTTTTAATTCATATTATTCAAGCATGTACCTGTAATTAAGGAAAAAAACAACACCATGAGAGTACATAAGGAATACCATCCATTACATGTTAGGATTATTTTAAATAGTTCAACTTTCATAACAAGCGTGTTTTCTTCCTGATTCAGGTCAAAGTCAGTATAATAAATCTTTCTATCTTAAAGTCTGATGGGTTAATCTATGGTTACACTGAATGTTACCATGCACTCTAAGTTTTGTTAAAATATTACTAACAACTGAAGTTTAGAAAAATTGGATTCCTTTAAACTGTCATCCATAGGAAGATTTATACTCAAAGTTTGTGTTTGGTACCTTACATTTGACAGATTTTTCTGTTGTCATCAGCATCTGTGGCTTAACTGTGTTATCTTTCTTTGGTTTGCAAAGATTAAAAAGATTTTAATGGTAAATTGAGAAAGATAACTTTTACTATGAACTTTTAAAAATGGCTTGTCACCACAAAAATCTGCTCCAAGGACAGCATCTTGTTTCAAAGAACATAAATCAGAACAACTTAATGATCCCTTGTTTTGATCATACATATCCCCTCCTGTAGCAGTAGCACAATGAAACTGAAAGGATAATGCAAGTAAGTCCAGGACTTCTGTGTCAGTAAAAGTTGTCAGCTTTGTGCCTACACTCTTCTGTAATAATGAGGCAAGCACTGCTGCATCTGAGCTCTAAGCTTTCATTTTACTTCTGTAGGAGCAACAGTAGTAGAAAAAAAAAAAAAGACTAATTATCCCTGCTAATGTCTGTAGTACAAAGAGGACCCTGCTTCTAATTATGATATACCAAGTCATAATTATATTCATGCAAAATTAAACCGGTTCTGCCCATTCACAGTAGCAAACAGCATCATCCAGGGTGTCTATGTCTGATAAATTTCAGTACTTATGGAATTATCCCAAACTTTCAGGCTTTTGTTTTTACCAAATAAATCAACCCAATTAACCAAATTTCCACAGCTGAATCCTATTCAAGTAATTGAGTGAAATGTAGGTTTTATAAAGTATGTAATATTTTTATATTTTATACAAATTTTAAAACTAATTACATTTGTGACAATTTTTTTGGTTGAAATAAAATGACATTTAAATTGCTGTTTAACCTGAATACAATTGCTCACTGAGGTGGTGTACTGCAGATAAGGGAATAATATATACACAACATCTTATCTTTATGGGTCTAACTGCTTAATAGGTTTTTGCTAAGGGTAATTTATTTGCCTTAATATTATTACCAAATCTAAAGAAATAATTACTACCAGATCTAAAATAGAAGTAGAAAAAGTATTCTTAAATACATTGTTATGTGATGGTCCTCCAAATTAATGTAGAGTTGTTACCTCTTTCCTTAAAGGGAAAATAAAAAGGCATACCACCGGCTCTCCCCCACCCCCCCCCCAGTCTCTAGAGATAATTTTTTTTGCAATGCATTATGTTGGAACAAGGTAGCTTTGTAATTAGGGAAAAATCAGTTGTGCAGGATGAGTCAGTCAAAACAAGGGGCCTGAAAACAAAGAGACATTCAGTTCTGTCTTCGCTCTTTCCAGTCCAGCCACATTAAATGATTTGTGGGTTGGCCAAACTCCATCAATTCCCATTCCTCCCCTAGGGCCATAAGGAAAATCTTCCTTTCCTGTCACCACTGAAGCTTGACTATTCAAGCTCTTCCCTTCTGCATGCATGACTCTGCTCCAGACCCTCTTGTCTCTGCCCTTCATCAGCAAGACCCTAATTTTCTGGCTTATGCTTTTACCTGCCTTCTGCCGTATGACTTTGACAACATATACAGGAGTGTCCTGGAAGTCTCAGGAAGGTTTTTTTGCTCATCTTGGTTGATCTTTGAGGTTAAACAAATTCTTCTTCCTACCAGGGGGCTGTGTGAGATTAGCAGTTGAAGCCAATGTAAGATTCAGGGACAGTATTCATATTTTTTGTGCCACATTTCTGGTAGAGTGACAACTGCTTTTGGGCAGGTCAACATATGAACATGATTCACATAACTTTTTAAAAATATATCCCTAACAAGCAAACAAAACAACAACAAAAAATACCCCAACCAACCAAAAGACTGAGAGTGAAAGGCATTTCCACAATATATGTGGTAACAGCTTTCCTGACAAAGCTTTTCACCAGACAGAACATCTACTGAAACCATAGCACCATTAAACTACTCAACTGTCATTATTTTTTGAATTATATTTGCAGCAGTTGCTCTTTTTTCATCTTTCCTTCACACTCTTTAAATCAACTAAGCACTGATTTCTGTTCAAAGCTGTAGAAAGGTTGTGAAAGCTGAAGAGATTACTTGTGGTGGAAATAATTATTTTATGTACTTAAAAGACACATGCATGACAAACAAACAAACAAATTAAATTGTTAATTATTTTCCTTAATGGCACACTACATCACCTCCTTTCTGCTGTAAACCATGACAAGTATAAATTAATGAGAATACAGCTGAGTGAAGAGTAAGAAACTTTGGGGTTTGGCTCCATTAGTGACCATAAGAGGGTCCCAAGATGCTATCAGAAGATAAATTTTAAATTGCTAAAATAAGTTTGGATTTCCACTACATGTAAAAAAGAAGCTGTGTTCATGTATAATTATAGGATTATGACCTATTTTCCTACTTAAGATCTGATCTGTAGGTTTGCTAAGCAGCCTAAGCATATGTTCAGTTCCCAAGGGGGCTTATTCTCATTCTTTAAATTAATATAAAAATAATTAAAAAACCCCACTGCATTAATATCAGAAATTACTAATATCTGTTAGTCACTATTTTTTTCAAGTAATTCTGTATTAATCTTTATTTCAATAACAGTTCTTGAACAAATTTTTGGATTATATATTTTGACCATATCAATCTTAGTAGCTAAATATATATATAACAACAACTCATTATATAAACATCTGATAAGTATCTGTGTTATTAAAGAAATAAGATAGTATCCTTTTTTGTTTGCTTTTTTTGTGAGGAGAGGCTTTTTTTTCCTTTTTAACTTTATTTTAATAATTTTATAGTGCTTTCTTATTTATGTTTTCATTTACAAGTAGTGCACATAGTGTCAAAATAGTCTTCAGGCTAGAATTATTAATCTAAACCAAATATCTAATAATATAAAAATCAGATTATGGCAAGAAAAGATGAAGTATGAAAATAGTATAAGAACATAGCTACAAAATATTTTACATGCTATAATAAAAAGGAACAAACATCAGCAATACCCAGAAATTAATTTCAAAGAAATTAAGAATCGGATATACTGCTTTCTTAACACACAGAGGATAAATCACTTTAAAAGATTTGATAAAGACAGAATGAACTGAACAGATAAACAAAAAAATTAATTCATTTACTTTAATAATCTTCATTTTCAATTTCTTTTATCTTTTTTTTTTTACCTTTTTCTTTTCTTTTTTGCTTTCCCTGTGATATTCATTCTTGTACTGGTGGCAAGTATTACCAACTGCCTTTCATCCAAATTATTAATCTCATTATCTTCTGAACATAAACATTTATGCCAACATAGCAAAAGGATGGATAATCTTACATGCTATGCCTGTAACTATATATGGCTTGAATGAATTCTAACTACTTTGTAAGCATAAAAATGAAAAAAAATAAAATAAATCTACATTTGTTAGTTATTACTGCTTGGTTTTCCCAAATACTTTCTATTAATACAAGTAAACTACTAGTGACTGAGTTAATGAAAAATGCTAGGGGATGGCAAGTCTTCAGACATAAATCTTCATTTGTGTTTTCAGTGTCATTTATTGAGTACATATACATTTATTGAGTATACACGGGTTGAACATTATATTTTGCTAATTTAAAACAGTATAAAACACTGCACATTAAAATATGTTATCTAATGAAATACAAAGATGAGGTATAACATTCAAAGGGCTAATTTCTTGACTTTTACCAGCTTTTCCAATTCACATGTGGCCAGAAGGAGCTGTTCTATAAATTTTAAAAAAAGGGCACACACACAAAATATAAACTACAAAAACTATAAAAACTGAATCACAGAAGTCACAAAAGGAAAATAAACTCTTTCACATGCAGCTGTCCTCTTGTGAACCCTTACTTATCTCTAGATGTGGTCAAAGGGGAGCTTGCCTGTATTAATAGTACTGTGCCTGTTCACAAAACTAATGTCTCCACGGACATTAGTAACTTCAATGAAGTGTTGATTTGTCATACTTAACCTAGGAAAACCAAAGAAAACGAAACACAACACAGGAGCTCTCTACTCTGTTTTCTCCTCATGAGCCACGTAAAAATTTTTGCTTGTGCCCATAAAAGGCTGAACATACTCCAAATGTGAGGTCCTTTGACAGAAGCTATTTTACTGCAGAATGTAGGTCACTGTATATACACTGGGATAGAAGATAATTGTGGGGAAATGCATCAAGACTGGACTTTGTTAAAGCTCCTACACATTCAGAATGTAAAACTGAAGCCAAAGCCTATAAACTGTTGGACATTTTGTGCAGATTAACCATCATTTTGTTTACTCTAGCTGTAACTAGACACATTGCAAGGCATCATCACACAAGCAGACTTTATAATAACTAAACTATAATAGCTAAACATTACTTTTTTTTTTTTGAGTTTTGGATACCTATGAGAATTGAGGGGTAGTTCTACTACAACAATTGAAGAAACATTGGTAGTACATGTATAATTTTTTTCCTACAAAGAATATTTCCATATGATTCTCTTATTGTGCAATAAACAAAATGGCTACACCCCTGAAATAGCTCTGTTATGGAAACTTAAGTATCTAATGTCTTTCTATTGCTCAGGCCAATGTTAAAATATTTGCCATTAGAACAAAACCAGGAAACTAAACCTTTCATTCCTCAAGTGCTTTTCTTTATCTGTGAAAGACTAAAAAATGTCTTTTTAGCTGGCACCAGTGGCTTTGGGGAGTGTTTTATAGTACATTTTTGTAAATGCTTATTTCAGGTTTATTGGCCTCACAGCAGAGATTACACAAGACCACACAAATGGAATGATAATTTTTCTTTGTATTAGTGGAATACTCCTAGAATGCCAGCAGCTAAACTTAGGGGAACATGGACTAATGAATGATGCTTCATGGAAAACATTTCAACATTTAAGAGGGAGTATTGAGGGGAATCTTCAAAAGTCACAGTGAAAGCCAATCAAATTGCATACCTAATTTACTGTGTTTTGTTTTGTTTTTCTAATTAAGCTCCTACCTCTCAGTCTTTAATTATTTATAAGCACATTGTATGGGGGGGGGAAATGATGATCTAACACAATATATAGAGAGAGTGTATTGATTCCTTTTTCTATATTCTATGAAAAAAATACATGAAAAACAGCTATTCATTTGGTCTAAAAGCTCATCTTTTTTTATTTATCTTTTGGCTGCTCACTTCATAATCACATCATAAAGAATCATTGGTCTAGAGTTGGAAAAACTATTATATCATCTCTTTAATCCTCTTTCAAAGTTAGCATGATAGTGTTCTCCCACAGAGACTAGCACAGACAACTATCTTTTGCAGAAATTGTGTGAAAATACAGGAACATGGGTCAATCTCATCCATATTCATTGCATTTCTAGGCATATCATACACAAGGAATGAATTTGGAGACATAAACAGTAGTTAAAAATAAATGCTTAGAAGCTAGCCCCATATAATGTTTTCATTACATGTCTGAATAATACAAAACTGGGGAAAGAAAATGAAAAACATATTGTCATAATCTGTAAGTAGCACTGTTTATTAATACAGTAGTTAAAAGTTTTCAAATAAACTGTCAGCCAGCAAAAGCCATATTCTGTGAAAGCATAACAATTGCATGCCATATTATAAGTAAACAAAAAAATTACTTTATGGGTGTGTTCTGTGTGATATCACACAAGGAGCATTAATAAAAGTCAGAAACTAAAGTGAAATCACTGAATTTTACTTTTGTCACTCTTGAAGAGTTAAGTACACACACAAAGAAAATTAAGTTGGAAACAAAATGATTTATCAACAAATTGTCCAACCACAAATAAAGGATAATTTCCAGAGTCTGTAAGTCTGATTCATATATTCTGAAGATTCAAAAAATCCTCTGAAAAAATTAGATATTTTTTGAATTTGAGACTTTATTAATGTTCAGAATAAATTATCAGTATACACACAGCTTTTTAACCAGTAGATTAACATTACTACTGGAATAATCTAAAAATAGATTTGAGGGAAAGACATCATATTACACACTAGATAGTGCATAAAGAAGTCTCCCATCCACTCTACACTGTACTAATTCGTTTTTTAATATAGAAGTAATTACCTGTTTGATCACACTGAACTCTCAAAATTTATCTTTTCAAACAAAGATAGATCATCTTTACAGAAGAAAAGATAGTTCACCTTTTATGTCATAGTGTTCCTTGTTCTCTGCTGAGACTGGGAGGATGATGAAGCTTGTACTTCCATTGATCTTTTATGCATTTCCTTTTGAGGATTAGGAAATGGGATTACGACAGCCATATAGTATGATAATTTTGAGTATTCAGAAAAATTGATTAAGATATAAAACGAGAAACCTATGAATTCAACATCAGTCACTTTATCAATTCTCTTAGCCATAAGAATTTAAGATTTTTAAATTCATGACATGATTCACATAAACTTAAAAATATTCTTTGTACCTTTTGTACACCAAAATGAGCTCTGTGTGACTTTATAATGGTAAGAAAACTCTTATAAATTTCAGAGTTTAGTGGGGTTTTTACATTATTAATATAATGCAATATACACTCAGGCCATATATTGGTATTTGATTATAAATCAATCTGTCAAAAATTATTTATAGAAAAAAAACTAACCTAAAAAAACCCAACAAACAGAACAAGAAAACAAAAAAACAGACACACTGAAAGTTGAAATAACAATATATCTATCCTGGTCATTCTAAAATACAGCATCACAAGAATTAATATGACACTGCAAATTTTAATCATCTGTTTTGTATAATTTGAAGAAGCAGAAGAGAGTTTGGAAATTTCTTTGATTTCACGCATGGTCAGGTCTTACCAACTTTGTTTTACCAGAAAAATATGGCTAATATGAGAGATGTATTTCCCTTAAATTTAAGGCCAAAAAGTTGTTAATGCATTTGAAACACTGAATAGAAAAGTTATCATATTTACCAATTTGGGACTTTGCTTGTACTTTAGAAAATGGATTTACTAACAAATATATATGGAATTACTTCTGTTATCAAATACATAGAGCTAATAAACTTTATATTTATAAATGGAACAATGAAAAAAACCCTTCCGTATTCCTCAAACAAACAGGAGTTTTCAGAAATGTACATTTTCTTTAGCATTGGAAAGCACAGTTAAGTAAAATTCTGGAGTTCTTGCTGTAAATCCAGGAATTAGGGCCTGATCTTTTTCCTCATGCAAAATATTAACCTTTGCCAAATACATAAGACAATAATTAAAACCAGGTCTAAATCCTTTATCAATCAATATTTCAAAGATGTTGCAGCAGACATATGGTATTTCAAGCCTAGATGAAAGCTTCACATTATCACAATCACAATTTATGCAGTATATGGCTCTACAACCATAGTTAAACTGAAGGAAGATTTAAAAATTGTGGCTTTGTTTGAAAAAGGAGAACTAGCTCCCTGCTTGTAATTAGTAGGTGAAAAGCCAGGAGAAGAATTTCACTGATATATACTTTGAAAAGGTATCCTACATATGTAGCTGATAGGCTGAAAGTGAATCAAAGCATCTTCACAAAGAATGAACGGTGGTTGCACTATAAATATTATCATGATATATCATGGGAATTAATAACTTCCAAACACTATTTCAAGATGCTCTGGCCAATAAGCAACAGAAACCAGAAATACATGGGGAGTTGGAGAAGGTGGGGGTTTTTTTTCCTGTTTTTGTTTTCTTGTTTGTTTTTACCGTGGGCTGTATGACCCTCTAATTTAAACCACAAATAAGAAGATGAAAAGTGCACTTCAACTTCGGTAAACAATATAAACAAACTATACTGAATGTAGCTCAGCAGGTTATTTTATGTCCCTTGAAATGAAAAATTTATTTTTTTTTTATTATAAATGATGCATCTAAATACTAACACTATAGTAAAAGTTTTTGTCACTTAACTATTAGATCCTATGATCACTTGATTTAAACTCGGGCTCATATTGCTCTCCAGTTTCTCTAGTGATTAATTGTACAATTATCACAGTTTAAATATGTCTGTAAAATATATATTGAAAAATAGCAGGGCATAATTTGTTAAACTAACATTGCAATTTACCTTTCAAATGCAAAATAGGAGTTTCCTTTTTAACAGTCATTCATTTGCTTAGGAAAATGTGTAGTTCGTTATTATCCCATTGTCTTTTTTAACATATATAAAAATATTTACTAAATTAAAAAAATAATAATATTTTATAAACTTTTAATTCCAGAGGGAACTTGCATAAACACAACCACTATACATGATTATTTCTTAGTATTCAACCCTACTCACTAGTTCTTCATAGGGAGCAAGAACATTTTTGACACATTCCTAGAGGAATTTTCTTCTTTACTTAATTATGACAACAATTTGCATTAATATCAAAGCTGCTATATAGCAGCTGACATTATTCAGTGCTCAGATAAGGAAACCCATTTCTCTCATCATTGAGCTCCTCAGTCATTCTACAGCTGAGCAAATTTCTTTGTCTTGATTTTCCCAGGACAATTGTAGATATATTGCTTTCAAGGGAGATGTTAACCAAAAGCACTTCTTTCAGCCTTGTCCTGAAGGTCTCTCTTGGCAAATAAGAAATATGAAACACATTGTTTAGATTTCACCAAACCTACATCACGACAAAGAGGAAAAGAGGGGCAATGCAAGTGTTCACTAGAAAGTTAAATTAGGAAAAGCCAAACCACCCAGGAGGAAAGTTTTAGTAAGATATTTTATAATAATAAATAAGAAAATAGTCTCATCAAAGGTAATCCTTTCTCCTGGCCACTGTAACAAAGCATAAGAATAATAGAGTTGGCACTTCAAAACTCATAAAATTTTGGAGTTGCCAACTTAAATTTTTCTAACCCTCCCTACAGCTGCTGTCTATTTGCCCATGAACCTGTTATTGAAAGGAGACCCAGAGGGACCACCCAACCAGAATCCATATCACCAAGCAGAGAAGTGCCAAATTTAATCCTTGGGGAACTTTTTACCCCCACTGCATATCCTACACTTCCATCAAGCTACAGGGTTGAGTGACAAAAGATATAATGTTTTGTAATGAGAGGTTAATTTTTCAGGAATTATACTTGGGGGCAAGGGGTCTGTGCAGCAGAGCTGTGTCAATGAAAATGCCACAATGGTGATATCACATCCAGGTTGCTAAGATTACCACCTACTGATGTCCCAAAGGTGGAGACTAAAGAATGAGCTTCATAGATTCAGCTATGAGTTCATGTTACAGACTACAACCATATGTTGGCACTTAGGTTGTGATTGATAAGACAAAGAGGGTCAGAAAAAGACAGTCAGGTATAGATATAACAACTTCATTCTTACATAACAGTTAGAAGATAAAACTTGCAGGACTTTTCAAAGCAAAGTAACTTTTTACTCAAGTATGTTGAAACAACCATGTACCAGCTAATCTAAAGTAAGACATTTCTATTTTTAATATATTATTCAATAAAATAGTTTAATGTGGGTAAGCAGAGGCCAGAAAATAAACTGCAATACCTTGGATTGGTTTTAGCATTAGATTTGTTTGCTTAGATGAAACTTGTAGAAAACTATTTACAATTAAGTATGTGTTGATAGTAAGTTAAATGCACGAGCACTCCAATTGCCTCAGGGTGGAAAGAATGACTCTATTCTTGCACACAAAAATACTTGACCCAGGGAATAGATTCAAAAATTGGGGTCAAATGTGCACCAGCTGAGTTAATTTATAAAAGTCTCATTTGTCATGAAAAAAAAAAAAAGAAAAAACCCAACCCAACAAACTGATGAGAGCCTAGATTTTACAATAGCTTCAGGTGTAAACAACAGATGCTAAAGTGAGTAAATGCACAATATCTAAGTAACACAACTTAGCCAACCTGTTTTAAATCTTCAAGTTCAGTTGAATACTCCAGTGTGAAATTTGTTACTGAGAACAATTGCAAACTTTTATTTCAGTATACTCTCCCCTGAGTTTCTATGTTCAGTTCTCTTATTTGGTACTTAAGTTTAGAAAAGAGATCTAACCAGGTTGATATATATTAATTAACAGAATTACATTGACAGCAGGGCAAGCACATGGAACAAAAATAAAGAATCGTTTTCATATTTATCTTTGAAAGGCTTTTATTTATTTAAAGACAGTAAAATCAAAACAGCAGAAATTGTTATAGAATATTGAAAAGAGAGAAGGGACACAGTGGCTCATGTGCTCCAAGACATGACAAGATGCTTAATTCAGGGGGTTAAGAATCTGTTTTTAAAATGGATCACAATTTTTCTGCCCTTTATTTCCTTTTTTCCCTTCTGGGTATGATGGATGGAGAAATGAGTGGCTAAAAAACAAGCAAACAAACAAAAGCTGACATTGAGTTCAGAACCTGCCATAATGGTTATGGGGAAAAATATTTTACAAAAATTAAATGGATGTTGAGAATGCAAAATATAGCATGCTTTGGTAGTGGAAGATATGTTAAATATTTAGCTAAATTCTTTGTATCTTCCTTGTAAAATTTCCCATCACTATAATGCAGCCTTACCCCAGACATCGAGACCTCCATGTTCTTTCCACATACTGTGTTACACGCAGTGAAGGAAATGTTACTTAAAACAAACAATTTGATTGTTCCTAAATAATGTGATAAAATCTCACAAGCAGTAAGATATGTGACCTTTCTCTTGTGGAGAGTGTAGCAATCTGATTATTTTTTCTTCTGTATTTTCATACTTACCACATCATCCAGTTGGGAAGAAGGATTCCAATACTGATTTCATGCTCCCCACTTACATATAACACATCAGAAGCTGCTTTAGTCTAGGAAATTCATGTAAAAAAAAAATCTCATTCAGCAGTATAGAGCTCAGGACGCAAATGAATTCAAGCAAGATAGTTGGGACTTTGTTCAGGCCATGGTAAAGCCTTGAAGAATTCAGAGTTCTTAAATCACTACTTACTTTTTGCTATGAACTGTGGCATTAAGGACTCGGTAAGTACACTAATATTTTAGCTCTATCCTGGAATTACTTTATCTCAACTAAATAAAAAAGTGAATATATCTAATAAAGATATTAGAAGATTATTAATAATTTAAAATGTGTCTATGTTGTTCTTGCTGACCATGTGAGTCTTCTCTCCATATGGAAAGAATTCTGAGTACATATAAAGCTTGGTTCCTCAGCATCCTCTGCAAGGTTATCCAAAATCACTGCGGTGAAACAAGCATGTGAGAATATGTGCAGCACCTCTTCTATCATTTCCAATATATCTTTAAACTATGAATATGGTATAAACCAAACAGAATTTATTTTCCTAAGTAATAAATATATTGATTACATGTTTAGGTTTAATAGAATTGAGACACTTTATTTGTATCTGTTCTGAATTTAAATTATTGTCAATGCCAATTCACTGTAAAACAAAAAAAAAGCAATAACAATAAAATGATGGGTAAGAATTCAGCTTTGTAAAATCAGGTTTAAGAAATGTGACTTTGGAATTGGAAATAAAATTTTGTTTTGGAGTAGCTCATAAGAAACACCAGATTTATCCTTCTTTGTCCTTTTATAGAAAAACATTTACATCCAGTTTTACAAACATTGTTGTATATTATTTTAGTGTTATCTTCTGAAAGAAATTTAGAACTGAAGACAAAAATCTATGAATCTTATTGGTTATATATAATAAGATCTTTTTTTATAAAGGAATTCAAGTGCTTGTTGCATAATAATAATACTTTTATTAACTTAAGGTACTATAGAAAAGTGTATGATTTTATGTATTTAACCCAAACCTTCTCTTCTCTGTATGTAAGCAAAGTTCCCCTTACACCTTTCCTTGGATTTGGCTTCAAAGAGTGAAGAAATTATTACAAGATCTTTTATAGATGTCTATTTGTGTCAGAAATAAAGACAAATACACCGCACAAAATTAAAAAAAAAAAGAAATTATGAAGGTACTTTCAAAATTTTTTCTAAAGTTCTTTTAAAATGTTAATATCTGGGCTTTGGAGGAGTGTCTACAAAAATATTTTTATCTATAAATGTGTATCATGCAAAATTAATGTCCCTGCTTTTTGAATAAATCAGAAAATATGTACAATGATATGAAATTTAAATACCTTGTTAAGTGATGGGTATATAGTTTCAAAAAAAAAAAAAAACCACCAAAACAAACAAACAACCAGATCTGATTTTTAAACAGCAAGAAAATTTTAGAATCATAGCTCTGAGGTAAGCAGACAAAACCCTTCAGCTTTGACCAAGACTAGTTTGGTGGTTTTACATTCAAACACAAACACTGAAAAAATGAAGAGAGTTATCCAAGATTTTGGAGGAAAACCAAATAAAAAGTTTGCAAAACTTTTAAGAACCACAAGATTTCCTACATAACTAGAGCCAAGCAAATGATTCAGAATGGAATAAAAGTATTATATGTAGTTAAGATATAGTTCATAGAAAATGAAGCTTCATACTATCAAGATGAATAGTTTCAACTGTAGAAGTTATATCAAAAACAGATGATGCAAAAGTAAAACTAACAGTCTGTTCTGAATTGATGGAAAATATGACCAAAAATACAAAAACATAATGACATAGAATAATATATACTGAGACAATGCAATTGCTTACAACTCAAAATCACAATATATAAATACTATTTTTCCTACTTCTAAGTCAATTCTTATGGAAGTCTTTAAAATTCTATGGAATAAATTATGACTAGGCTAAATATCAAGGAAAATATTTTCCCTATTAATCAAATTTTGTTATAAATCTACTAATAATGTTTGTGTTTACAGTCACTGAAGAATTTGAATGAATCTGGGCAGTTTTCAAGAGCTTGGGTACAATAAGAATTTCTGAACAGACTAGAAGTTGTCTGACTTTTTTTTGTTTTATAAATGAAGAATTTAAGCCTTATCCAGTAAAAGGTGAAAAGGATGATGGGTAGAAAGAGAACCCACTCCAAAAAAAAAAAAAAGAGGCGATAGTTAAAAATGTTTAAAACATTACAAGCAATTAAGAGTGCTAATCAGCAACTAAAGGGTCACCTAATGACCATCGAAGAAATACAGAATGTTCATATAAAATATAGAAACTATTGTATGACCCTTCCTTTTGTAATTTCCTGGCTTTGGACATCAGCAGTTTAGAGTATTGTTCATAGAGCTAAGTTATTATATTAGTTGAGAATATGTCTGACAAGAGTAAACTGGAGTTAACTAATATACAAACTGTTGATTCCTACTCTAATAGAAATCCATGACCACTAAGTTTGGCAGCTTTTAGAAAGCTGCAGGCATAACTTATATTTATTATTTTTATTTAGAAATGTGTGTGTGCATGCCTGTAAAGAATAAAACATACAAAAAACTTGCTACATCATAATCTCCAATTTCTTGAAGCAAGAGAATAGGCTAAATTTCCCATTCTTCCTTTCTGCATTCTAAATTATCAACATCAAATTAAAGAAGGAGCTTCCAATAATATTTGTATACAAAGTCTGCACTTTAGGAGGTACTTTTCATATTATAACATTTAATATAGTATGACATTACCAACTAATGATCTAGAACCTTTATTGAAGTGCAAATTGAAGGAAGCACCATGTCAAAATACAATTAAGAATAAAAAATTGACTTCTATTCTGATGTGAAATAAAACTTCTGATTATTAATTTGAATTAAGCAAGCATTAGTAGAGGTGGCTTTCAAGGGTCTATTTAAAGTTTACCATGACAGTTTATCATGCTCATATATGATTGGACTCAATTATTATGATTAGACTCCATGATCTTGAAGACCCTTTCCAACCTAAATATTTCTAGACCATGATTCTTTAACCTTGAATTCAAAAGATTTGCTTGTTTGAATAAAACAGCATTATATCATGTTATGAAATCAGGCCAAGCTCTCATTTTATATTTTAGTGGAAACCTTTTTTCTCAGATGCAATGGTCTGGAAAAAAAAAAAGTAGTAAGACACAGTTTCTGATTAACGTAAGAATGTAATTTTGTTGTTATACACTGAGCAGTTTGTATTATGCCATTAATTTAAATTTTTTGTAATTATCTGTCAGCAATTCGTAGTGTGTTACATAAGGAACATTAATGACTTGAACATAGATCCTTAAAAACACTTAGAAAAGTTAAAAGCCTTAGACTGTAGGGGAAATTAATATTGCTATTTATAGCATTGCATACCTAACCATAAAGCTTGGAATATAAATAGGCATGTAAACTTAAATTGCTTTCACTTCAAAATCACAGATTCCATTCATTCAACTAGAGTTGTGAATATGTAATAATATCAGTGGCATGTACCTACACTATTTTTATGAACTTTGGATCATTCCTTCCTTAGATAAATGGTATGCATAGAGCTAGCATTCGTGAATTAGAACTGGTGTAATCTTTGAATAAAGCAGATGTACAGCAGTGGAGTCTACATATGCTTTGTGGGAGGTATGGGCGATGAACAAGAGTTTAGAATCATATGACCAGCAATTAAACTGAGGCCTTTCATCCCTGAGAAATGATACTATAGTACTTCCTCAACAGAAATGAAACAAATTGATTTCCAAATACAGCAAAGTAGTTATAAATGAATGCATGCTCTGTACTACAATAGTGCCCATTTGCCAGATAATCAGAATTGAGTTTTTGATCTTGACATTCTCTCTCTAATGCAGAAAATAATGAATCTGTCATATGAACTTGAGTAGACTGCTTAATCCTCAAGCTTATTCCATATGTTTGTTGCATATACCAGAGGGAATTGTGATAAGTAGCTTTTCAGCATATTACAGCCAGATTTCATTTCACCTAAGCTAGGTTTCTTTTGTGTTTAAATGAGAAAATCCGCATCTATTTGCCCCAGTTGTCTCTAATTTTATCCACATCTATTTTACTCTCATCATTCCTCTTCAATCAGTTCTCCCAAAGGCCGGTGTGTATCAACACTATAAAAGCAGTGCCTTGCGAGGTCTACAATTATCCAATGACTTGATATGGCAGGCTAATCACATTAAATTGCAGCTATATCCTTTCAACTGGATTCCCTAGCTTCAAATAATCAGCATCACAGAGAGTAAGGTTCACAGTTTTAATTCTCTCTGGGCAGTCAGAATGAGTCCTGTATCATTCTCACAACTGAGTATTTAGCATAACTGTTTGAAAACCATCATATTTTTAAACCAATTATTTTGGTTCTTGGACTCTTCACAAAAAGAGTACAGTTCTTTCAGCCTTAAATTGTAAGCTAATTACCATGAACATTTGCCTAGCCCGTAAAATGGCCATTAGAAAAATGCTATATTAGCCAGAGATAAGTTTGCCAGAAAATCCTTAAGGGTTGAAAAGTATAAACAGGGTTCATTCATCACCTGAAAAGCTGTTTCCAATTATTACATATCCATCTCTAATTGGTATTTAAATCCCTAAACCAGTTCTTAGTGTCTACTATTGTTAACATTTCAAAACTTCCAATTGCTATATAAAAGGAGATAGTTAAAGGAAAATAGGATGAAAAAGTATCCCAAGCATTGCAAGTGCATAACTTAGATTTTTAAAAAAAAAATATATAAATCACAAACAAATTTTAAAAGTCTGGGAAACTTGATATCCAGTTTAAAGCATACATTTTTTTTTCCCAGAAAATATGAAATAAAAACATGGTAAATTAAGTTTCTGTACATTCCTTTAGTAATCCCAGGCCATCTGCTTATGGAAGTCATAACACCTATTCAGAACAACATCTGAGTATACAAGATTGGTATTCCAATTGCTCTGGATAAGTTATGAATTAAAGTACAGGTAAAACATTAGTAGGCATTAATGTACAATCCTCAAACGAATTTAAGTTACTAAAAACCACTACAATGGAACTGAAAATTCCTTGTAACTTCTCAGATTCTTGACCTTACAGAATTATTTCCTGAACTGTTCAAGTAAATGTACACAAAGTAAATCCATTCTGCATCAGCACCATGGATCTCAAATCAAAGTACAGCATTGTTTCTCTCACAACCAGACTTGAAGAAAAAAATAATGGTAGTTATGTTTCCCTTTTTAGCAAGATAAAGTTAGATCACTTCTGTAGCAAAGGGGCATACTCAGGTTACTTTAGGCTGGAACTGCCTCTGATGGATGAATTTACTTTCCTTTGACCATAAGGGTGCTCTGCAGGTGTATGGGTTCAGTTGTCTGGAAGTACTAGATGGATACCTCTATGTGATGATGAATTAGCACATTGAGGAGAAAAAGAGAAAGGTTAGAAGAGGAAGGAAGTCTGGAATAATAAAATATATATACAGGAAAAAAAGTCTCAGTGGGATGAGAAATAAAGCAGTAGTACAAATCGCTTGACATTCTTCTTTAACATCTTAGTTGGTATCAGAGTAGAAAGGCCTTGAACATTTTATTTTTAAAGCAGTGGTGATTCAGTATGACAAAAGATACATTCACATCACTGAAACAGATGTACATCTTGTCTTGATGTCAGCTGACACAGTTGAATGGTATTGTAACATTAAATAATAACGTAGTGAATTTAAAATAGTTGCCATTCCCTTTTTAACTACTTTCATACCTGGAACACCTCACTAAGTGACCTTCTCATTAATCTTACTGTGATAATGGAGAGAGGAAAAATAAAAACCATCAACTTGCATTCTGGAATTGAGATGTCTTTGAAAATAAGAAGGGAGGAGCAGACAGCAGCTATAAAGCAAGTGATCTTCCCTTCAATTATGCAATAAATTCAAAGCAAATGCCTAGAGGATGGCAGGCTACACTACTGGAGAGGAAGAGATCAAACAAGAAAACTGAGAAATAAAGACATTAGATGACCATCTAGGTAGAGGTATGTTGACACCTTGGAAAGAGGAAGGAAACATTAAGAACCATTCCACCCACTAGTACTTATTCCTCAAATTGCAGGTGTGGTATTAAAGGAATTTAAAACATCCATTAGCCTTTCATGGGAAGAATAGGTCATGATTATAACTGCTAGGAAATAGTGGAAGGAAAATCAAGTCTGGCACATTTCTTAGAGCCAATTTGAGGATTTATGCTATAGTTTAGATCATACAACATCTTTTTTACTGCAAATAAAACGAGGAATGTAGATTTTCATTGTTATTATTGAGGTTGAATAATATCTACTTATTGAAATCTATGATGCTGTTAAGAATTATCATTTAAACTTTCAGAATCAATCCCATGGAGGTGTTATAAAAACAATAAAATTGCTATGCTTATTCAAGAAGTACTCACAGAAATTGTTCACATTACGCAATTTCTTTCAACACAGCAATACTGGGAGAGCATATATAGATTTCACTATTAAAGCAATGCTTTAAAATTATTTTTTCTTTAAAAGAGAATCTGTCTTTAATGGCTCACTGCAATGAAAAAAAATTGACAAAAATAAATATTTGACAAAATTCTTCTGTCTTTCACACTAAACCCATGTGACTGGTTCCAGAGGGGTTTTCTGCAGCAAGAGACAGTTTAATGTATTATATTAATGAACACTAAAAGTTCCTTTGACTTTCCCACTTTGCTCTACTTTTGTATTGCTAGTTTTTTTAGGTGCAATTTTCCATTATTTTTTCAGCCTTTCAGAATGCTATTAGAGCTAGGTATGCAAGTTCTGCACCACCCTCTCTTCACTATGCACACAGAATAGAGACTTGTAACATCTCAACAAATAAAGATTCAGTATTTGTCTCAAGTTACAGAGCATATTTTGTTCTAGTTCTTAATGTGCTGAATTTGTTGCCTTGTCTGGTGGCCATCAAACACATGGGATTCAGCACTATAAATCAGGCACAGAGTGAAGCAAGGGCTACTAGCCAGTTGATAGTATGAATAGAGCTGTAGCTGCCCTAAAGTCTTCAAAAGAGATTTTAAATTCAACCCCAGTCATGTTATTCCAGTACAGAAGAGTGAATTTCACCCTCAGGGAGCTTATACTAGCTCATATAGTAGTCTTATTGTGGAAAATTTACTTCAGCCTCACTGTACAGTATTCCCCCTCTCTCTTCTTCTCTCTGCTTCCTATCCTCAGGCCAACAAAAGGAAATCTGGTTTATATTTCTCAGCACAGTATTTGTTTTCACCTCTGACACACTCCGAACAATCTCCAAGCAAGCGCCATCTTGCCAGCACTGCCACGCTTCTCACCTCCCAGTCTAATCACTCATGGTCTGCAGTGCCTTCTGCCCAGCTCACAACTAAATCAGTGACACCTCTGATAAAGGCTTATCAAGGGATTTTATTGTGGGAAATGAGAAAACGCATGAGATTGTAATTGTAACTATAATGGAAGCTTATCTTCCCAAATTAGAAGGAACACTTTTCTAAAATGGATGATTAGTGTATAGCCAAGTGTTAGAAATCAAACACAGAACAATTTTCCTGTAAATGCTACATATCAGAATCACCTTTGTTTCAGCAGCAAAACCTTTTAAGTATAACAATTGAGTTAAACACAAGCAAATGGAAAATATTAAATTTCTAAGATTAATCAGTGACTGCACATGAAAGGAAATGTAAAAGTAGTTATAAACACCATGTAAACTCAATTTTAAAAAATGTCTTACCCTGCAGAGTTGCGTTAATTGAAAAGTCTTGTGTTTAGATCCTAATGGGATTTACCTTAAACTGCATATTGAAAGTCGTTCTCAACACCCACGTTACATGTTTTAACATCACAAAAAACAAATGCATTCCAAAACCTTCACATGATTCTGTAGGACCACAAATCTGTGGCTTAATAAACATTCATATCACCATCAAAAGAGACCTGATTTTTTGATTATTTTAAAACCCATTTTCATCCTTTCTTTAATGGACAACTCCCAGCCAGCCTCAGTACCAGCATTCCAAGTTTTGCTCATTTTACATTGCCTTTTCAGGCATTTGGAGGCTCAAGTGCCCATAAACATTTGTGCTCATGCCTAGCATTCTGCAAATAGATTTGCAAAGGGCCTCTCTGAGACCATTCCTATAGTTAAAACTATGCATGCTAATACAGTTGGATTAAATATAATTGTTCTAAACACTACATACATACAACATCCCCTCCAGGGTGTATAAGCTAAATAGACTAAACAGACAAGTCTTGCAGGGGAAGCAGAGGCATACAACCTGTATTTAACTTATAACATTGCTACATTTCCATATATGAAACCTTGACTTGTTTTTGCAAGCTTTTTTAAGCATTGGTCTAAAGCTGTCTGACTACTGTCATCAAACTGTGTTTGAAAGAAGAATCAAGTGGTATGCCCAGGTTGCTAAAACAGCCTTCTGGCACAGCTGGGAATAGGACTGAATTCTTTGGAGGGCTATTTGTTAGTGTGCTTTAAACTGACAGATTTGTGTTCTGGTGATAAGCACTCAAATCTACAGTATATGTGTTCTTGTAGGAACAATCTTTTTAAATCCACTCATTTCACTGATTTCAATCCACTTCCACTCATACAGATATAAGTCTTGTCACAGTCCCTCCAAATCCACAGCATGTTTTTGTTACATTAGACTGCCATTTCCATCTCCTACTGCTCATATAAATGAACCATCCCTGTTTCTGTACATGATGGGTCAGCTTCAGGTAACAGTCAAACTCCCACCCAGCTGCTCACACTACCCTTCAACAAGAGCAATTTGAAATTAGTAAGAACAGGGATGAGGAAGCCCACAGTTTGAAATTAAGAAAGGGAGATCAATGACCAGTTACCATCATGGGCAAAACAGACTTGATTTGGGGAAAATTAACTGTATTGTCAGTTAAACTAGACTTGGGTAATAAAGAGACAAACATTAAACCACCACCCTTCATTCCACCTTCCCCAAGCTCAATTGCACTACTTCATTCTTGTCTTCTCTATCCCACTCTAAGTAAGACAGAGCAATGGGGAACAATAATGGATTTATGATCAGTACATAATGGTTTCTCTTTGCTGCTCTTTCCTACTTACACTTACCTCACCTTCTCCATGGGCTGCAGTCCTTCAGAAAACATCAGCTGTGGTATGGAGTCCTCCATGGGCCACAGAAGGTACCTGCAATAACACCATGGAGCACCACTCTTGCCTCTAACCTCAACACTCCTCCTCTTGTTACTCACTCTTTTTCCTCTGCCTTTTTGTCCTTTCTTAAATGTTTTCTCCAAGGTGCCACCCACTTGGCTGAGGAGCCAATTATACCCTGGTGGGTCCATCAGAGCCAACTGGAACCAGCTGTGTATGTCATGGGGCAGATCTAGCCACTTCCCCGAGGGGCCATTCCTGCAATTCTGTTGATGTTAGCATTGAGATGTGTTGAATTTACTACAAAGTACTGAACAGTACAAATAAAAGGTTTCTTCTAGCTAACTGACCAGTTAATACACTGCACAGTCAACAAATTATGATGAGATAGGTCAGGTAGGTTGATAGGTCAACATTTGATACCTAAGTTTTCATTTTATAAAAACATTCAGAAGACCCCTTTCCTCAAAAAACAACACACAATGAACTAAATAAAAAAAATCCCAAACCAAAATCAGTTTCAAATGAGTGGAGATGGTGAGGATTATCCCTTATCTAAATAAGCATCTCCATACTCAATAACAGAAAACTTGCTGGTAATGTTTTCAGAAGCTAGAAGCTGTTGATGTACATTAGAAGAAGATTGACTAGATGCAGTTTATAAATTGTTTTAGGAAGCTAAGACAGAAATAATACAGAGGACCTTTCAATGACTGAATATGATTTATGTTGTTTTGTTTTGTTTTTAAATGTGTTTAAAAACTTTAACAATGCAGTCTTACAACAAGAGCAGTCTGGTATTACATGTGCTTTACTTTACAAGATAATGAATTAAATAGACACAAGTTGCCAAATTGTTGACAAATGATCAGGTCATAAATTTGATGCAACTCAGAGTACATCATCACAAAGCTGAAAGCAGATAAAAAGCTTCATTTAGTTCTATAAATCAATTCATGGATAGTTTAATTCCTATTTCTCTTCAGCAAATGAACTTGCCCTGGTCTGATTTCATACTTCATGTGAGAAATGTATCGATTTTTCAGAAAAAAACACAAACAGGTATTATCAAAATGCTTCGCAAAAAGTATATGTGTATTATTTCCATAAGAAAATAGAGAAGCATTGAAATGAATGCAAATGTATTGTAAATGCCATGTTAAACAGTGTCCTGTTTGAATAACACTATTCATGTCAGGGAAGCAGAATTATGCCTTTAAGAAAAATACATTATCTGTTTTGTGTTTTGGTTTTGGTTTAAGGATAAAAATGAGTGGGGAGAGACAGGTGCTAACCCCAGAACCCTGAGGATTGAGAGGGCAGATGCTATTCACTTCCCTGAGACAGTCCTTACAAGGAGATAGAAAGTTTGGAGGAGAGTGGGATGCAGGGGTGGTTTCTTCCTTCACTGGGTTCTGCTGCTGGATGTGATCTAAGCACAGATGGGCCTGACTCCATGTGCACTGCACAATTCATTGCCACTCAAAATTGGGTGTTGTACATAGTTCTGTATCCTTCTTCCTTAATATCCCTTTATCTGTTTTCTCCTGTTATAATTGAAATTTGTTATAGTCTTAACTTCCATTCTTGTGCGTGACTTCTTTTTTTCTTTATTTCCTTTTTTTACCCTCCCCTGGGAGGGAGGTTGGAAGGGTGCTAATAGAGAGAAATCCTGTTCTGTTTTCATGTGGCTTTGCCCTGAGCCTTAAACAGAGAGAATTTTCTAAAAACATTCCTTAAAATAAAACTTCATTTCTTACTTTACATTAATAAATTATTTCTGTTTTTGGATCCAGCAACTAACCTCAGAAATATAATTGTCTCCACAAATGCTCTATAATTATTGCTAGTGGTTTACATTATACAGTTATCGGGGGGGGGGGGGGTGAGGAGGGGGGAAGGAAAAGAGCAGAGATAAATCTGTGAGCAGAGGCAGGTGTCCAGGGCTGCTTTTTCCCATGTCAGTGACCTCTTAACTGTTCTTCTGACATCACAAATCCCATAGTCCTTCCAACAGCGTACTCCACCCAGTAGAGCAAAATGTCCCCATTCAAAACAGATCTTAGATGTCAGCACATTTTCTGAGGATTTAGTTAGAAGGGCATTAATTTGTTGTCTCAGTGCTGGATAAGGACACTAAACACCAGGCTATTATAAAGTGGTAGATTGATAACATAGTTGAAAATAAACATCCTGGCTTGCACTTTCATAATTTAATTGCAGTTCCCTTTGCTCAAGAGAAATTTCTCTAGACTGATTTCCTATATCCTGTTAAACTGCATAACCAAGGGAGAAGGGAGCAAGGCATATGCATTTTGTCAATGTAGGTACATCTGAGCTAGATTTCTCCTATGTTTCTCTTTCCATGAATGGTCTTCAAAAGGCCCCTCTGTAAGGGTTGCACAAGAAGGTGGCACACTTCTGTGAATTTGAGATTCAGCTGCTGGAACTAACTGTGAAAGTAGTTTGGCCCAAATCCACAAGGGTGCTTGTCTGAGTCCTATTAAAAAGCAACTATTTAAATAGCAATAAGATGATTGAATCCTGTGGATTTGAGACCCCAGTTCTTCAAAGGACCTCAGCCTGCTAAGAACTAAAACATGACAGCTGAGTTTTGTTGGATTTTAGGCCTAGTAATTTTTAGATCTTATTAATAAGATTACATTTTTTTTTCAATATAATCAAATTTACATTCGATTACAGTGTAAACTAGGTGATAAATATCACGTTTGATGACCACAGAAACTTGCTAAATACTGCCATTACACTAACAGTATTTTCAGTAGGTTTCTAACTTCTTTTATATATTATATATATTTCTAAAAAATATTTTCTCAATAACATATTATTTTTAGACAGCAGAACACCTGTATGTCCATGAAGGCTCCAACTTTTCATCTTCTTACTCTGTAATATTAAAGGAGACATCTTTCAGCATGTCTTAAGCAGTCAGGAAGAAAGTAGGACTAATTCTCCAACAGAGGGAAAAAACTGGCAAATAACCACAGCCATGTCAGCAGATTCAAGTCCTGACTTTGCAGGCTGCTGCAACAACTAAAAACAGCATATCCATTTCATCCATGCTCTATTCCGAAGGTTCAGAAGGTGAGAGGCAAATCTTGCTATGTATAAACACTCATCTACAGTATATTTGACAAAGAAATTTTATTGTCTTAAAATGGCTTGGCTTTTACCACCCACAGTGTAGAAATACAACAGTGGAGCTTGTAAACCAGCTTCCATCCTGTTCTAATGATAGTTTAACAACCAGAAGAGCTATAATGTTTAAATATAGAATTATTTCTGTTTACACATTTAACTATCCCTGGTGTTATGGGGACTTTGGCAGTTTACATAATGTCCTCTGAACAATAGCTATGTGCAGTCTGCACTGGGTGAAATGATACAGCCTTCCTTTAAAGGATTAAAAGTTGTAGCATTTTTGTTGAATTTTTAATTTCAGCTAAACCTATCCTTGATATGCAATGCCTGTGTTGGCAGCCTCCTGATTCTGACAGCATCTAGATTCAGTTCAGGAGCTCCATCTTAAATTTGCCACTCCATCCAGACTTACAGGCACCAGACACTGTAGTGATGTCTCTGCTAGTCAATAAAACAGGGTATGATAGTCAGCCTGCTGAGCATGAGATATTTAAATAAGAAATGTTAAGGTTAATCATGCATATGAAATTCTCTCTTTGCCTCTTCAGGATTTAATTTCTAAACACACTGTCTCTATATGATACAAGTATTCAGAGATGGGAATCTCTTCTGGCTTTAGGTACAGCATGTCCTAAAGCAGTAATCTCCTTTAAATGTGTCTGGATAACATTTACATTTGGCTGATATTTAACAACTTTACCTGAGAATTATCTGTGATTTTTTTCTTTGCATTGCACATAAAATTCAATATTTGTTACTCTGAAATAGAATTTTCTCATTTTCTTCAACATTCAAAGCTTAATTTTGAATTTAGTTTGACTCTTTTGAGCAGGCTCATCAGTTGATTCAAGAATTATTTTTTCAGTGAAACTGTGCTCAGCTTTTTTAAACTTCACTGAATTATGTTGTACTATGTTTATTTACAGGACTGACTGTATGGGTGATGTATATTAATGATACTGTTCTCAACTCACAGTAGGGTTTTCTGTTTTGAGTTTTTGTGTTGTGGGGTTTTTTTGTCTTCCCCATACTTCTTATTGATGCAGATATTTCACAAATGTATCCAACAGTGCAACAAGACTATCCCATTGCTAAGCTCTGAAAAAAGAAAAAAAAAACAAGTTTATTGTTTTTCTCACTATTGAGAAAACGTATATTAAACGAGTCAAATTCATGATTTCCTTGTAGAAGTATGAACTGCTATGCTTGAAATTTAGTCCAGGGCCATGCAAAGCACAGCCAAGTCTCACAGCCTGAAAGGTCAGAAGGAAGGTACTGAATCTGCAGCCTGCTCAACAAAGACCTCAAGACTTCTGGTTAACATTCCTGCTTGAATTAAATCTTTGATATCATTTTTTGACTCAGATCCCAGCTGCTACAGTAGAAGTACAGTGAAGTAAAAGTTTTGAGAGTTGTTTTTTCTCTCTTTAATCACCTTTTCGAAACTCAAGATTTTTCCTTGCAATACCAGGTACACAAGGTACAGGTTGAAAAATCACTATACTAAAATGCATCTTCTAGGGGAAACAAAATAAAACACCAACCAATTTTGATTTAAAGAGTCTGCTTTCATTTTACAGTTATAAAAACCCCTGAAATCCAGATGATACTGCTTGACTTCATGTTTCATGAGAACTGTTTCATAAGGATAAAAAAAAATATATATCCTTTTTCACTAAATGATACATGTTTAGCTTGCTAAAAGAAAGTCAATGTACTTCCACTGCTATCAAAACAAAGGTGACAAAGTTGTCTTCAGAAATTAATCATCCAAAGTTGAAGATCTGTTCAGGAACTATGTTGTTACTAGATAGTATGGATAAAATATATTTGGCCTATATGTGCTCTTGGTTTATATCAGCACATATATTTTTCCAGCACTAAACACAGCTGTGAAATACCGAGTGAAGGAGGAAGGCTGTGTGGTAGTGAGAGCGTTTCTGCACTTCATAACCTGAAGCACGTGTTTCCTTTGAGTTCTAACAATCAACCACAACTCCATTAGCCAGTTATTTTAGTGTTTTTAAGCATAGAGAGATGCTGCTACTAAAGAATCAACAAGGAAACAAAACAAAACAAAAAACACACAGTGAAGAACTTTTCAAATACTTTAAAAATAAATTAAAAGTAATTTTCAAATAAGAAAACATAAGTCTAGATTTCCACTTATTACCACAGGTCAAAGGTGAAGACATTTTAAGTTGTGATTTTGAAGGTGGCGACAATTCTGTATCTCTGTGTTTATCACATATACATCTGGTTTATATCTGGACATGGTTATAATTTGTTAGCATCTTGAAGTATTTTTCTTTTCTTTATTATACTTGAGTACACTGTGTCTAGATAGATGTCCTAGCAGTTAATTGACATAACAGAAAGGACTGCAAATATTAACATAAGTCGAAGCAATATATAAACTAATCCTAGGAATGTAAGGAAGTTGTCAAAGATTGTTAAAATAGAGGGTCAATGCAGTGATAAATAGATCATGGACATGTAAAATCCTTTCACATCATTTTAATATAGGAGAATAACTTGTTACAGAAATGATATAATTAATCAGTTACCATCAAAGAGCTCAACTGGATTGCAACTGAACTGCAACTTTTCTTTCTTTTTTTTAAGTATATTTACACTTCATAGACATACTGCATGGCTGCTGTTAAGCTCAAGGAGGCAAACAGTAAAGAAAATCTATTTAAGGAATGCAGTGAAAAGATGTAAAGCTAATTCTAGTGAAATCTGTGAACATAACACAAACTGGTATCACTATAAAAACTCAATACCTAAAACTCATGTTCTGATACCAAGTATATGCAACACGATGCAGCAATTGTATGACATTGTAACTAAGAAATTAGCAAAAACACTTTGAGTCTGCAACTACTGTTATATCTAAAATTTCTTCTAAAAACTTAAGGACATAGAATTTTTCTTAGTGCAGCTGTTACACTTCATATCATCAGAGTTTGAACCAAGGATACCTCTCAGCTCTTCTGAGGTTACAGTGTTACTTGTATACTTGTATATCTCCAGTCCAAAAGCTTTTCCTTACAGACATTCACCATTTCTGCTAAGACCACCCAGTAAGAGCACTGTCTCATACAAATGAAATCCACTGAATCTAAAGCACCAAACTTCGGGGGTCGGGGGAGGATTTTGTATTGATAAACCAGATAATATATTTATACATATTTCTGCAGTGATTTACATTATTTTGAAAGTAAGGAAAATATGTTATAAAAAAAATATAGAAAAAAAAAGTAAATCAAAACACTGATGACTAAAACAGCAGCTTGTGTAAGTATACTTTGATATAGGTAGCTAATATTAATTTATTTCATGCAAATAATTTTTTATTAAGTCAAAATGATTTAACTAAAGTTTATTCTGATATGGGAATCAATATAGTAATTATAATGAATGATTTTTTGAGTAAATTTGTCTTCTCATGATACAAGTTAGAACAAGCTCATAAAAAAAAAAAGACATATAATCGGTTATTTTTTTTCAAAATCTTAAGTATTTTATCTATACAAAGATTCAAAGTAAAAGTTGGAAATCATTAACATTCTGGTAAGTAATAAAACATATCCAAGTTTACTGGCTCCTCATTAATCTACCTTAGATTCCCCTTTCATATTCAGAAACTTCAATATATTTTCAAATAATGCCTTCTGAAGAATTTATTGTTGTTTTGTCTATTCTTATTTCTAGACTGGTATATGACACATAATCTTAAAACACAGTAAATTTTGAGAGTATAGAATTCTTTCCCTTTATCAGAAAGCTGTCTGCATGTTGTTTTTTTTCCTTTCACTCACTGATACTGTATTGCCAGAAATGATGTCATGCTATTCATATCATATCTCACAATAACACTTTTCTAGAGTAAACCTTAATCTCCTAAATCCAGTGTACAGTGGCTGTCCAAACAGAATAGATCTCCTTTTTTTTTTTTTTTAATAAAAGCCAGGTGATAAATTAAGTGCTTCTGATAAATGAGAACCCCACAGTTCTGTGGATCTAATCCTCCCATAGAGAGAAATATTTGACCAAGTATAATGTGTTTCTTATGAGGAAGGTATCTTTCACAAAGGAAACAAAGCATGGAATTTCTGTAACATTCTTTGCATAAATATTCTTATAAACAGATTACATATGGAAATAATAATAAAAATCCAGCTACTTTCATCACTCTTTTTGGCCCAGGAAACAATAAATAGGTAGGAGTCCTGGCCAAATTTTTCAAAGCTCGATGTCAGAAGGTAGTCCTATAAATTATATCTATGTGAAAGCTATTTTCAGAGGTACTGAGAATTCACAGTTCTTGCTGATTCCCATGTGGTTATAGGTACTTATTTCTAGACATTCAACTTTGAAATTTTTTGGCATGTAATCCAGCTATATAAACTCAGGATTTGTCCCAATAAAAACATAAGTGAGATTTATCATTGCTTCTCCTGATATTTACTGTTTGTATCTAGCTACTTATATGGTCCCATCAGCATAGGTTCTGAGCACCTCCCAAGATTTAAAAATTAAAACCAATAAATCTCTTGTTCCCCATCTTTCCAGACTAGAGATATATTTTGATTCATTTTTTTTGGCTTTGATTTTTTTTTTCAATCTGATCTTAAGTAAAAGCTGAAGGATTAAAAGAAAAAAAAAAAAAAAAAAGGATGCTCTTTCTGAAGAATAATTTAGATATATTTGAACTAGCTTTTAAACAAGCAAGGCTGCAGTGAATTTCAGGCTATTATCCTCCGCTCATACCAAAGCTCATACCTCTGAGTTGCATCCTGCTGTGGTCCTGCTGACTTGTGCATAAATTGGCTCCTTTACAGCTACCTTGGGCTAATCCTACTCTCCAGTGTGGCCTGTAGAATAGACATGCCATAAATTAAATAGGAGAATTTCGCTGTTCTGTTCCAAAACTGATGAGGCCTGCAGCCGTGATCTCTCAGGGGGTGAGCTGCACAGACATATCTTCTCTCCCAGACTCTTCATGCCTAGACCAAATCCATTCAGTGATGAGTCTCATCCACAGCTCCTGTCTGGCCAACTCCAGTTCCTAGTCCTCACCTTTCTGAGAGCGTTTCATTAATGAATCTTGAGCTAGGAGAGAAACAAGGATTAGAAATTATTCCAGCAACCTTAAAAACGTAAGCTCAAAGGTGTGTCCTGCAGCTAGGAAGAATGCAACTCTTCTCACTACATGTCCCCTCTAGCCTCAGGAAGTTCTCTGTCCCTCTAGTCACCACTATAGTGTCTTCTTGCTCCTCTTTCTCAAGAGAAAACAGTTTCTGCTTTGGGAAAAGCTAAAAATAGTCTTAATAACTTATAAACACTTCATTGTCTTTGAAAACTAAAATAATTAAAAAAAAAATATTTTGGTTTACATGTCTATACCTTCCCTTCTGTTTCCTTCCTGGAGCTGTTAAATAAAAGAGACATTACAAATTAGGGTTCTTAAGAGAAACACAGCAAGAACAATAGCATTACTTTCTTAATTTCCCCAAAATTATATCTAAAGCTTGATGAAAAGTCAAGGATTTGTATCTCAGTTGAAACATCTATTTGCTGTGTACCTTTATTTATTTATATGTTTTCTTAAAATCTGTGAATACTAACAAAATAAACTTTACAGGAAAATCAACATGCTTTCAATGGAGTTACAAAGTCTGCTATGTATGGTGAGTATTTATAGTTAATATATCATATAATATTTTGTATTTCATATTTTGTTGGATTTGTAAGCTGTTTACATATTGTCTGGTGTAAGAACTATTTATTCCACATAGCTTTCCACAAACTATTTCTCTCTTTTTTGTATTTATTTTTTTAACAGGGCTAGAAATTGAAAATATTTTCCTATCCATGGGACTTAGTCCAGGGCTGGGCAATATTTCATCACAATAGCAGATCATGAAAGTAATGGTTGTGTCAATGTTTGGAAATGGCACATTTGAAAGTGAAGTCATTATTTACAGGATCAGAGAGGTGCCCATATACAATGAACTCAGATCTCAAATGTGAAGTAAATAGATATGAGGTGATTTTCTTAGATGCTCAAAGGGAAGAAAGACATCCTCTTACCTTCCCAGTGAAATAGGCTAAAATAAAATTGTGGATAGTTAAGATGCCATCTTAAAAAAAAAGTTTCAATTTTACATGTAGTTAGACACTTCCTTGAGCCCTAGATTACCCTGGAGCATGGTTTTGAATATCTTAATAGTCTATCTGGCAGAGGCTTCACAAAACTCTATTTCTGAAACTTCAAATACCAGTATCACTTCAACAAGCTAGAGGAGACAATTAGAATAAATATTTTACTGAAAATATTCTAAGCTAAATAGCTGTCACTGCACTATTCATTCTATTTATGGTTTCTTAACGACTATTAGAATGTGCTGAAGATATTTTAACAGATGAATCACAAGGAACTTCTGTACATTAGCATACATAAGTTCACAGCAAAGCAGAGATTTCAGCAAATTAAAGTCTTGTATGGCTTCTTTATACAATCTTGTGTATTGGGGGGGAACAGTCTTGTTAGTTCTCACAATTTTACTTCACAGAAACATAGAATGTTATGGGTTGGAAAGGACCAAGATCTTCTACAGTAATCAGGGAAATTCCTCTACAATAATCGTAGAATGATGTGATTAATCTGTGATTCATTTTGACTATCTCAGTAATCTCTTTATGATCTTAAAGTTTTTCCTTTATGTGACTGATCATCTTCTCACTTATTTCGTTCACAAGCCCAAAAGGTATGTTCTTTATTTGGCTTTGGCAGTTTGGCCATCTTCTCTAGCACCTGGGGAAAAAAGAAAGCAAAAGCCTAACACTGTAAGGAATTGACAGATGGTTACAGTTTCCTGACAAATTATTTATTTGAATTCTCAAACACTCAGCTCTTACTTACAACTTTTTCACTTAAATTTTAAGAATCCATTTATCAACAAGAATGATCACATATTGACCATACCAGTACTCAAAAGCAAATGTATTCATTTATTCACTATACGGAAACGAGTTAGTGACAAGGGAACTAATTCAGACAAAACACCCAAACTAAGGTGTCAGTCTTGCTTTGAACTATCACAAAAACCTTGTCTTCACTCTTTCTTTCTGCCTTTTCCTAAACCTTATAATTTTTAATTTCTTTTTGCCACTATTTTTAAGAAGAAGAAGAAGAAAAAAAAGCTATTAAACACTGGCTGCAAAGTTTACAAACCGTTATGTGTTGTTTTGGGTTTGGTTATTTTTTATAAAAGGAATTGGCTTTTCATGCACCAAAATGAATCTTAACTGTTAGAAGCAGTTTGAAAGTTTTTGCTCCTCTCTTACTTTGTTAAGTGGCATGTCTTCAGTAGGCAAGCAAATGCATTTCAAAAGTGGCCATTTGTCTGGTAGAGCAATTCACAAGTTATATACATATATATATATACCTATCTCTCTGTACATTTATATGCACCAGTATCTTTTCCTTGTCTGATTTCCAATACAATGGAGTTTTGCTGCTTTTCTTAAACATATGATTCAGTGTTTAATTTGTAATATATCTAAGACCCAATAAGACCTGCAGCTGATTTTTTATCACATTAGATTATATATACACCTACTTCTCCTGCTACAGTATTTACTATCTCTCAATGGAAGCATTTGGGAGTCCAAGCTGGAAGCAATCTCTTCTAAATGTAATATTAGATGAGTGAACATGTGTTTGTGTGTGTGTGTGTACACATATGTGGGAAGTAAGGAAAGATCTTCACAACAGGCAGTGTGGAATGGAAGCAACCTGGCATCTATACAATATAACTGCAAATTATTTGATTGGTATTTTTATAAAACATGTTACTTGAGGCAGGAACGTGGAAAGTTCCGAGTTTCTGATTTGCTTGTTCTAGGTTAAAGTTTGTCTTATGATGTGAGCTGTAGTCCTTTTCCACCAAAGCCTCTGTGAAACCTGCAGTATCATGAAACCTGCAGTATAATGAAACAGATAAAAGAATGTTCATATTGAGGGACAAAAAAGGTGTTTCTCACTCAACTGTGAACAGAGTAAGTTTATTCTGAGTCTGTAGGTATTTTAAACTTTGTGTCCTTCACAAGAAAAATTATCTCACATAGTGATGGCCTTCACAGTGGAAATAAAAAGGCTTGTCACAGACATCCAGATTCTATCAGCCTAGTAACAAGAATATCCTCTATTGATTTGAGTAACCAGCATTTCAGCGACACTAGACTCTAGCTGCAGAATCAATATTTAGAACATGATGAATGGGTATGAAACTAAGAAAACATACCAATCATCCCTGCATCTGAAGGCCTTCTCTAATGGAAAAAAATAACTAAGTGATGTAAACAGAAAGGGCAAACCAAGTGACAACCTGCAAGACCACCCATCTGGGCTAGGCAGCTTGTTTCAGGGTTATCTGACTGCTTCCTTTGTGCCGGTTCACACAGTGACTATTGCTCTAAGTTTTGTTGACAGTGACCACAGATTAATTAGATCAGTGCTTTTTATACCATGTAAACATTCCCAAGTTAGAAGACATAGTTCTCAGAGTTTGCTAGAAAAACCCATATCCTCACAGATTGCTTAACTGTTGCATTTCTGAAGCACAACCTTCCTTAGGAGTTTCCAGCAGCAGATTCTGAAGTTGTTCATTCACAGTTATTTAGACTACATTTCTACCCTACACTTTAAGAAAGTTACTTTTAAAACAGTTTTACAGTTTTTTTCTGAGAATTGTAAAAGTTGCCCAATATAATTCCTAAAAAGAAAACTAAGCTTGTTACATGCAGCCATTGTAGAAGAGGAACATCACACTATAAGCAAAAAATAATCACACTAAAATATTTAATTGAACATAAAAAAAACCTTTACTAACTGTCTTTATGTTATTTTGTGCTTTGAAATAGAATGATCAGAGGGCTGGGATCATTTCTTTTTATTGTAAGCCATCAAAAATTCAACCATGAGTCAGACCCTTCCTCACAAGAAATAGTACTACACTCCATTAATAGCTTTCATGATTTCAATGTCCTACTTTTTGAAGAAAAAAACATTCAGCATGCGTCATAAGCTGTAAATAATGCAAAGAACTCTTATATCTCTTGCTTTTAGATACTTGTTCGCTTCCCTAATTTGAAGTTAGTTGCTAGTTGCTAATGAACACCTGAGCTTTCTATAGCAGACCCATCTGTTCCCAGCTAAATGTCTTGTTCCTCCCTTGAAACCATTGAGTTATTACCTTTACTTTCCTCCTCTAGAGTCCAAGCAAAGTGCTAGGAGAAAGTAACTGAAAGGTCCAACAACATATTTAATTATTAAAAATAACAATAAGGGGTTTGGGCAGATAACTGCCCTTCTTTTTCCAGTTTGGGACTCTCCTGGTATTACAGGCTCCCAGGCTCTGCTGAGTATAGAGTGATGACCAATAAATAGTTTTACTGATCACTAGTTGAGAACTAAGCTGTACAATTATTCTTGCTTCTCCTGAGACAAGCACACAAGGGAGGGATCAGCAATACACATGGGAGCCAAAGTAACGCCCTTCTGTTGAGAATGATATCCATCTCCGACAGCAAATATAAAAGCAGTTGAAGCAAGATTTCATGGGCCTCAATTCCCACAGCTTTTTCTGGGCAAGAGATTTGATCACTATTGTAAAACGGTCTATGTGAGTAGCTTGGACATTATTAAAAAAAAAAAAAGGAACAAAAACCCAACAAAAACTAACAGAAAATCAACCCCCTTTTAGTTCTGTGTAATTTAGAATGTAGAATGAATCAGTTTTGTAGAAGACATTTTGATGTGAACCAGACAGCTTTTAAATCAGTTTTCCACGAAGTAAAGATCCTATTTCTGTTTTTTGAGCTATTGAACAATTATTTTACCCTGATCTACCTATTGTCACCACAGTTTTTTGATGAGTGTGAAAGAATAGTAGCTGTTATCTGAACCTGGTTTAAAATCCAACATCATTATAGAGTTAAAAAAAAAAGAAGATAGATGCTATATTATGAACTATTTTCTGTGTATATGACACTGAAACATTTAAGATAAAATGTAAAATAGTTTTCCAAATCCAATATTTCTGTTGTTTGTCTGTTGGGGTTTTTTTCCCTTAATAGAAATTATGCTCTCCTACAGCAGCATTGGAAGGGGAAAAATCATTAGAGATTCTTCATTAATCTTTGAATTGTTCTTTCTTTTCAGAATACATAGCAGTGAAGTTTAAGCCCATGGACACCATATGCTCTTTTATTCCTGGACCAAACACATAGGTCATTTTTTATTATTACCAACATGTATGCATAATGAATGAATACCAGATAGACAAGACTTGTTTTTCTCATGTCACTGACAGATGTTTGCATACAAATTCAACAAGGTTAACCTCACCACATTAAAAAAAAAGTTTCAATTTGTAAGACATCATAAGCCATAGACGTTTCAGAGTAAATTCCTGCATATATTGAAACAAAACAGTATGGAGATGTATCTGAGGCTCAGACATAACTCAGAATGTATACTGGTGCTGAACTGCATGTGTGTAATATGTCTGAAAGAAATGAAATGTTCTGCAAAAGAAAGGTAAGGGAATAGAGTCTTTCATATTAAAGGCATAGGCAATTACAAAAAAACAACAAACAAACCAAAACCCAAGCAAACAACAAACACAAACTCAAAAAATCCAAACAAACAAACAACATTTTAATTTAGATCTTCACAAAGAAGGCAGATAAGCTCAGCTTGAACAGCTCAACTGGGTTTAATATTTTGCTGAGTCATGTGCAGGGATTTATGTAATAGAAATATCAACAATCATTCCTCAATAACTACATATTTTTTACAGAAAGTTCATCTTGTAGCCTTGATAAAATTTGGACTTACTGCAACAGTAAACAAGAGGTTAAAGATAAAAGCTTTTCTGTTCTTAAATTAGTACTATTTCCACTTCACATCTGCTCAAGCCTTGAAGATTTATCTCCAAAGCTGACAGTGTTATTCTGTTCTGCTGACCCATAAGTAGCTGAAATTTGGGCTTACTCCAGTGTGTGATTTAGGGGTTACCCTCTCACTCACAGAGTTAGCATGTGGTCTTTTTTTGCTATGGATCTCCCTTAGCAACCTACACTTCTTGCCAGGCTTTCTCTTGTGGAATGTGAGGGCTTGAAAACACATGATGTCCCAAAGCTTGGAGGTCAGAGATGCCAAACTGTAGCTTATTGTTGGGAATTATTTTACTTCTGGAACTCCAGAAGGAGTGGGGTTTGTCTTTTAAATTCCACAAGTTCTGATGATGTTTTGTAGTGTAATTTCTCTATATTTGGAAATACATGAACACTTCTTTTCCTTTCCTCTTCATGTAAGCCAAGTGTTATAATCTCACAAGACCTTTTGGGAAACGTTTTGAGATAAAAGGAACATTTTAATTCTTTGATCATGTTGTTGTAAAGTGCTGTTATGATATGATTCTACCAGACAATTTCAATTCTGTCCTCAGTTACAATAATTAATATTTAGGCTACCTCCAGACATCTTTCAAGACTTTGAGTGTCTTACACTTATTCTTGCTAAGATGTTATCTTTCAAGTCAAGTCAAGCAACTTTATAATGAAAACAGAAAGAACTAGCTGGCTAGGATATTCCTAATGTTTGTCAGAGTCTGATTTTACACACTTGAATGCATACTTAGATCTACATGATAGGTATTTTCACCTGCCCTATCTTATGAGATACCCATGCATTCCCAAGTTCTCCTGAAACACTGGAGAAAGAGTGACAGCTTCCTTGAGAAGTGATCAGCATTCATCAGTATAAGCGTAGCCAGTGTGAATTGTCTGCAAAATGTTTACACCCTCTCACACAAAAGTCTGCGTCTATACACAACTGGCCAATTTTTTGAGAGTGCACTGAGGGTTTTACTGGCCCATTACCCTGTCTAGACATAAAGTAGGGGAGAAAAAATGGTTTACTGTGACTGGTATGAAGCTGGAATGCAACTGGGCACACAGCTAGGTGTAGGAACTTGGAACTGCTCCAGAATCTGATTATATTAGGCAGAACATAATCATGTCTGCTCTGCATCTTTACTGCTTATGGAAATGTAAGAAGAGTTTTAAGGCTATTACTTTTTTGAGATTATCAAGACTAAAACTTTTCTGTTAATTTATCACACTCATGTATAATGGCAAAATATTTTCTCCTCTGGTTGTGTATCTAGTGTCTCAATACTTGACATTCAGTGAAACAATATGCTATATACATCCATGCATTCTAAATAGCTGAAATTCCCATGCAAGAACTGTAGCAACCGGCATCTGCAGAAGTGATCATACTTAGAAATGTTATAAAACATAATACAGGCAATATGATCAAGAGGTTATTTAAGCCTTCTTCAATATTTAGAGTTCTACTATATTCTTTTGTAAGGAGTTCATAATAAGAAAGGCTGATTTTCTGAAAGCCATCAAATACTGAATTTTTACCTATTCTATCAATATTAGGACATAAAAAACCCAATAAAAACTTCCTCCAAATAGAAGTTAAATCATTCAGGTCAAGTCATGGAACATCTGAAGTCAGTAGCAAAATTCCTGCTGACTTCTGTGTTCATAGCTCATACATGAGATCCATTTTTGAACATTTCTCAATCTTCAATGTATTTAACCTTACAGCCTCCTGGTGAGTCAGTGAACAGCTGTGATTTTACAGATGGCAAAGAAGTCATGAAGGCTAGGATTCATTTAACCACTTCTACTATTGAAAGTTATCCATTTAATCTGAATCAATCAATCACTTATGCTTCTATATTCAATATAATTTTTTCCTTCTAAGGAAAACCTTGAATAAAAAATAAGAAAGAAAAAAAACCCCCTAATCTAAAAACCAAAATCAAAAAAGACAAAGTCTTTAGTAGGAATAATCTCCTGAAGGAAGTGCCTCCAGCATAGCACAGCTATAGATGAGGTCACTGTCCTCCTGCAGTTGCCTTTTCATCTCCACTTATACTAGGCATAACTTGACCAGTTTTCAGAAACTGAAGTGAATTAAAACCTGAATCTGTAGAGGAATTTAGGGGACACTATGTGTCCTGGTACAATGCTTAACATTTAAGTGTTTGCCTGCAGTGCAGTCTGTGGTTAGACCTTTGATTAGGTATTTAAATTCCATGTATATTGTTCCTTAAAGTAGAATGCAGAAACCACTTAAGATCACCAACCAAAACAGACAGTAGAGTACTGGATCTGTTTCTTCTAAGGAGTCACAGATTCTATGTTCATGATAAAGTTCATCTAGATGCTCAGAGTTCAGACTTCTCTGCTGGTTTTGTACACCAAAGTTATCAATTTCTAAAAGCACAATGTAATCATGTTTATACATTTTTTCATTGTTCATAGAACTCAGGGAGCAATCAAAAAACCTGGATTCAAAGCTCATCTTCTCATTAATTTCAAAACCACACCTTTTGCTCTCCCAGGGGACAACTGCATGTGAACTGTTTCAGATAAAAATGTTTACTTCTTTCCACTTCTTAGAAAACAACTCATGATTCAGTGAAGAATGATTAGAACAGTCATTGGGTAAAGTGGAGACTTGGACTTTGGTCTCCACTCCCTGACTGATCCAGAAACAGTCCAGCTCCAGAAGTAGAAATCAGTAATTGAATTTCCTTGTCTCAGATACTGGCTTGATAAATATTCTATCCAATTCTGTTCCACATCTAAGGTACTGTTGAAATTTCTGGGGCTAGACTACAGCTTTCAGAGACACAAAATAAAGAAATATACACCTTAGAAAACACCCAAAAATACAGCAAATGTAATTTGCTTCCTTATAAAGTGTTTTCACTGGGAAATAATTTGCCAAATCTCTCTCTGCCCATAAACCCTTCCAACAACATAAACACATAATATTCATGCTCCAATACAGACAATAGCAACTGTTTCTTCCTGAATTACATGTGTTTGCTAAACAATGGCTGCAGACAGATGTGTCTGCCTAACAACAAGCCAGTGAAAATTGACCTGGAGGTTTATTTTGCAAGGTGATTGATAACCACAAACACCTGTATTTAAACCAATAGATATCTTAAGAATTATGTGAAGTAACGAAAAGGTAACAAATCTTACTCTTGCCACTGAAATCCTTGACAATTTAATTGCATTTCACTGCATGATAATTGTGTTTGAATGCATGATATTTTAATTATGAGACTAGGGTGAACCTGGTCAGACAAAGAAGAGAGTCACCTTATGTCCATTTTTTTCATCTGTGAGGGCTGCACACCAACATTATGGGTGTCTTTTCACCTATAAAGGTATGGTAGCTTCTTAGCATTACATTTCACTTGAAAATTAAGAAAGGAAAATATAAACAATCACACATAACAGCTTATGCAGTCTTCAGTAAAAGTCTACAGTGGCCAGGTAACAATCACAGCTGTGAATTCAGAGACATTTATCAGTGAGAGCAAGTAGCATTTTGATTATTCACACAAATTCCAGGGTGAGTGTCCTATTAGTCATGGCACATCTTTTCATAAGGTACAGATTAGATTTCTATCTTCTCTTTTTCTGACTACCATGCACTAATGTTAGATATACAAAAGATAATGTTTTGTTGTTGTTGTTGTTTTTTACTATGAAAATATGGGCAGTTAGTTGATTTTTCTGTATTTCTGCTATTTAATATCAGAAAAAAAAAAAGATAGCAGATAAACAATCTTATTAACATATATACAGCCACCTTTTTTCTTACAGGACAGTTATTGAATTATTAAGGTTCAGGACCTACTGGACATCCATCCTTGTTTGACTTCTCCAGGATGATGGTGCTGCATTCACTGTTTGGTGCAAGTGGTGCTATTTGTTGGCTTTCCTATTTAGATATTTTAATATGAAGACCTGGGCAGGTATTTTACCAAAGTCATTGCCACACAAGCCTTTAAGTAGACACGAGAATAAGAACTGAAAAATCCACTGCCTGTCAGTACTGATTTGGTTTTGAACTGAATTAATCACCCTTTGTATAATTCATTAAGTACTTTAGAATATTAAGTTAATTTAATACTCTTCTTTCCTGATTAGGGTATTTTGTCGATCTCTCCTTCATTTAGGTTTACAGTACCAGGTATTTCAATCAGTGACATTTAAACATGACTAATTTCAACTTAAAGGTGCAATCAGTGATTTTTCACAAGCAATCACCCCAGTAGATTAAGGAGGCTGACTATCTTTTGGGAAATAATTTTCTTCTCCAGCATTTCCTGGGAAACAATCTGGTTTGAGGGGGAGATGTATTTTCAATAAGACCCAGTAGTCTTGGCCTCGGGTATTTAACTGGAGTGTTACAAAAACAGGTGCTAATGTCAAGCACATTATGTACTTGCTCCCCAGCAGTTGTTAAGGTGATAGATAGTGTGGTGGAAAGCACCTCTCCGCAGATGAAATTTCCTGAAATGTCCTTTTATTCCACACCAGCTGTGTAGAAGCGGGGTCAACAGCTATGCCCTGTGGGCTGAGATGAGCAATTCAGTTATGAAATTTCTCAGCTACAAAGTTTGGAGGCCAAAGTAGGAATTCAAGGGAGCGGGTGAAATCCAGGCTCTGGTGGAGCCCGGGAAAATGCTGCTAACAGCTCTAGGAAAGGCCAGTATTTAATTCAGTGTATTTTAGCAATTAAAGTCAGGCAAGGTATTCCCAAAAAGACAGAAGCTAAATGAACTGTTTTGTTGATTACAGGGCAGCAACATTTTCACTGAGAACCATTCAAAATCTTCACTACTAGAAAACTTGTTTTTGCCTTTCTTCACAAGTTTATGTCTTCTAAACCAACAAATATCATCAGCCAAGCCATGATTCTATTAAAACCATCCTGTTTTCACCCACAAGACAGTAATCACTTTTAAATTTCTTCATGATTCAGTTTTATCATTTAGGTTTTGTGCGCAGACTAAGGGCGGGTAAGGAATGAGCCCTGCTGAGAATGGGAAACACACAGCAGCTTATGAGCAAAATTGCTGCAACATTTTCATGGAGCAAACAAGCACTTGGACTGCAAAGTCAGTGTCAGGCTGCTTCTCTTTCCAGATGAAGAGCAATAAAAGGTCACTTTCTGTCTCCAGGCTGTTATGCCTAGTGCAGGTTGCACTGCAAGCAGGAAGCATCCATCCTTGTTCTCAGCCACTGACTTCTCAGGGCATGCAGAGGCGGTGAGTTCAGTGTCCAGCTTTCTCCTTCTTCAAAGATTAACACAGACTTGCCTCACTTTTTACACTGTTATAAAGCATGCTTGGAGCTCAGGGCTTGCATTTCTGCAAAACACAACCCCCACTGGTGGAGTTTTTAAGTGCAACTTTTCTGGCCCTACTCTAGCTTTTGATCAATACTTGTGTCTAAAAAAAAAGGATTATGGAGAGAATTGTTCCTCATGTTCATAACATTAATTCAATTTACCATATATAAGAAAAGCTATAATCCTATTTCAGGGAACAGCTATGCTAAACAAACATATGAATGAAAAGGCAGCAGACAAGTTCTTTCCAATGCACAGATGCCAAGGAGCTATTTCCTATAACTATCTCTTAGTAAGAATATTCATTCAACATCTGAGCAATGTCTGGGTTTTTTTAAATGCCTGAGGAAGGAATTTGGTACAGGGGCATTCAAAGCTAGAAGGTGTTCCTTTACAGGACCGGTTTATTTCAAGAATACTGAGGCCACCAAAGCTATCTCCCCTGAGCTTTAAATATGAGAACTCATTTGAACTTTTACAGAGTTTATTTTTACTGAGTGGAAAGCTACATTATGGTACTGCTCCAAGAAAGAGCAGAGATTCTGGCTTAGTGTTCACAACCCTGACCCTGTGGCTTACACATATGTATCTTGAGAGGCTCTTCCATTACATGATCACATAACAAATTCACACCCCTATTCCCTTTAAATAATTTGCAACTGTTTGAACCCGAGAGTTTCTCACTATTCGGCCAAGAGCCATGCCAGCTGACCACAAGTGTGCACCATATGAGCAGCTGAAGCTGTTGCTGCTCCACTGGCTCTACCACCAGGACACACTCCCCAATTGCTGGGTAGCACGTGTCCTGCTTAGGTACTTAGACGCCTTGGTTTTAAGATGTTTAGGCAGGTGGTGTTATGGCTTGTGGAGCAGATGTGCATCTATGACTAACAGATCATAAAGTAGAGAGGTTAATAAAGGGATAAGAGGTGTCACGCTTGCAATATCAATGGTGATGGTAGGCCCAATGGGAGTCCAAGGTATAGCCATATTTGAAAGGATATTATATGATTTGTGAGGCTTATTAAAAAGTGAGAACTATGTCTTAGTCTTTCTCTGCAGTTCTCTCTCACCTTTCCTATTGTCTTTCTTTGCACAGCCATGTATTTACAAAACAATTTTGTAAATTTTGTGATCAGTTAAAATATATCTTTTTCAAAGGTTTATAAAGCATAAGGCATACTAGCTTGCATAATTCTGAAGAAACTAGTGGGAAACCTGCATGGCCACAGTATTGTTTTTGGAGTAATAGCTCTCTCTTTTCCTTCCTTTTTTTTTTTTTTTAACATTTATTTCAGAAATAAAAAGAATGAACAGTTCATACTGAACCCTATTGAGATTAAATAAATGACTAAATAAATAAAGTTATTGGGAAAACAGAAATATCTCAGGAAAGCAAATGAGTTAAAATATCACTTCATTACATTAAACTGGAGTTTCAGGAGTCCTTTCCTGAAGTTCATTTAAGGTTAAATGGTGTTTAATAGAGAGTTAACAGAATAATAGCAGCAGCAGCAATTATATAACAATAGCAAATTAGAAAGGAAGAAAAATGTGAACATAATTTGAGGCTAATGGAAGCAAACTGCACTATTTAATTAAGGGTCAGATTTTCAAGTGGTGTAGTCTCTTCTGATTTCATGGACTTTGACTCCAGTATTCTATTAGCCCTGCTTTTGTCTTTGAGTCACAAATGGATTTATAGTAAATGTCATCAATTTTTCTCTGCCTCTGACACTTCTTTATTTCTAGCTGCTAAAACATGATTCAGACAGAAGTTGTATATGCCCAAAACTTTATAGTCCTCAGAGAAGCTTGAATAAGCAGATGGCTATAACAGTGCTTTATAGTTTTTATGAGTCAATACCTCATGTTAAATATCAAGTGTCTTCTCCAGAAATGATTGAGCTATCTTTATTTTTTTAATAAACCTACTTTACCATAGAGTACAGACATATTATGCAAAGGTGTACTACAGCCAGGACATTACTAAAAATATGTAAGTTTCAAATTTAAGCACTCTATCAAACTAAAAGATGGCAAAGGGAATAGATCTGATCTTCCCTTTTAATTTCCCACTTTGCAAGTTTAGAATTACAGGGTAACAATAGATTAACTGAGTTAATTTTAAAAACATATTTAAATTTCTAAATCTGAGACTGAAAACAAGAACTTTCCAACTTTACTCAGCAATTCCCAGGAATTTGTGAGATATTTGTGAACAACAACAACCAAAAAAAAAGACAAAAAAAAAAAAAGAGAAAGGAAAAATTTGAAGACTTTTGGCTAAAGCATCTCATTTCAAAGCTGGCCACAATATCTAGGCTCTCTGCTTTCTCTCCTGGATTGTATTTAATTTAATAAAGCTGATATATTTGGGGTATCAAGTGTACCCTGCGCAAAACTTAATATCTAATTACAGAAAGTGACTGAAAGCCAGAGCAAGGATGACACTAGTTGATAGTCATTCCATCTTCTTGGCTCTGACACAACATTTTTCATTGTTCAACTACTAAATATGAATCCAGAAAACCTGATGCTTCCCCTTTGGACTGTATAGTAAATCAGACTTGTCCTCTGACACATGTGCGTATGCAGTGTTTTGCAATTAAAGAGTGTGAGTAATGAAGTGTAAAAGAGTATCGCAGATATAAATCAAATGTGCACCCTCTGATCATGTGAGATTTTGCCCAGACATGAACGATCAGGAGCTCCTCTTGGCAAGGAATCTACATTTTCAAGATAAGATCAACAGCAAATGGTATAACTAGGTGCCATGGAGAGTATCATTTAACTTCACATGGGAATACTCTAGTATGTAACACATCATCTGTTACTTAATTCCCCTTCAAGAAAATGCATGGCAATTTTAGGAGTCTTATTCTAAATCACTGTTAGAATGCAAAGATAAACTCAGAGTCAGTGAAATATGGAGACATTCCAGCCATGTTTTTCAATTTTGACACTTTGCTATTAAGAAAGGACATGAGAGATTATGGTCAAACCCACTTGTTTTGCTTTCAGCAGAAGTTGTGTTAGCCCTATTTTGACTGCTTCCGAAAATCTTGCCTCCTTTAGCATGCACCTTCATGGTACATTCTATGCTATAAGAGCAAAGTTTTCCTATTTGTGTAATTTCTCTTCATTGCAGCAGGACCACATGTACTGTGTATACTTTCCTCATTCCTAGTGATGTCATGAGAGGTTGTACAGAGATGAAGCAATTGTATTATGCCATACAGAGTGAAATTCTTAATAACAGCTAAACTTTCACTTCACTTGAAGTACAATAGTCCTTAAAAAAGGCAACCAACCAAACCAAAACTAAACTAAACTAAACTAAACAAAAACAAACAAAACAAAACCAAAAACAAACCCTTGCAATTAGCTTAAAAGCCTTATGTTTTGGCATAGATTCTTTTTCATTGAAATTCAAACTAACATTACAACCACTCAGACAAATGCAGAATACTTTTACTCTCAAACACTGGATATTGGCAACATTGCTACTTTATGAAACAGCAAAGCAACGAGAGTCAAGTCCTGCATATGTTACTAGAAGTGACTATTCACAGTTATTATTGATAAGTTTCCAATTATCTGTAATTTAATAAGAACATCCATGACAATAACAATATAAATTTACGCTTTTCCCCCGTAGTTTGACAGTCCAAGACTGTAATGACCAGTCATAGAATAGTGAGGCATTACTTTTTTCCAGATGAACAGCATTTCAGCTAAAACATTGATTAGATAAGCTTGAAAATTAAGGTAGATAGCCTTCTAAATACAAAGAGACCCACCCCTCTTTTGTTTTGAGGGATAGCAATCCAGCCAATAGATTTGTCAGTGCTCAGCAGTGGAACATCCATGACAACGGGAGGCATCGGGAGACATATTTTGCTGTTCTATGCTGGAACAATAAGTAAGACATCACTTCTGCTCTGACAGGTTGCCACTTGAGCAATTTTTTGTATGCTGTTCATCAGTACTTCCATTTTTACAGTGAATTAGAACATTGTTTTTTATTTTGTTGAAAAAAAAATTATATCCTTTTAATACAAGTCTTATTAGTTGATGAAACAAAAAGTAGGGAAGTCTACCCACCTACTTGTTATGTGGACTTATTCATGTAACAAAATAATCGTGGGAAATATTTTCCAATAAAGCATCTCTACCACTTTCATGGCCTTGCATTTCCATTGACTTCGTACTTTGCTCTGAATCCCTAAGCACAACAAATACTCATGCTTTAGTAAGCACCTGCTTGGCTTATTTGAAGAATCCTTTTGTGATGGCATTAAATCCTGACCTTTGACTTTTCCTGTCTGATGCCAAAGTGATTATTTCAGCTGATTCTTAGTTTGACATCAGGGAGCAATTGGTTAAGCCCCTGATCCTTCACCTTGTTATCTACCATTCTTACATATGTCTGTCACGTTTTCTGTACTTAAGATTTATAAAGACAGATTTAATATTCTAGTAACTACAGAAAAAAAGATGCCTCAATTTCAATATGTTAGCTCACAATGGTTTAAAAAAAAAAAGGTTGGTTTTTTTTTTCTTCATTTTTTTTCCCTATTTGACTACATAGAATCATAGAATTGTTAAGGTTGGAAAAGATCTCCAAGATCATCAAGTCCAACCTACTACCCAACACCTCCATGACCACTAGACCATGTCTCAAAGTGCCTCATCTACATGTTTTTTGAACACCTCCAAGGATGGTAATTCCACTACTTCCCTGGGCCGCCTGTTCCAATGCTTAAATACTCTTGCAGTAAATAAGTTTTTCCTAATATCCATTCTGAACTTCCCCTGGCACAACTTGTGGCTATTTCATCTTGCTCTGTCATTAGTTACTAGAGAGAAGAGACCAACACTGGTCTCATTAAAATCTCCTTTCAGGCATCTCTAAAGAGCAATAAGGTCCCCTTTCAGTCTCCTCTTTTTTGGGCTAAACAATCCCAGCTGCCTCAGCCTCTCCTCCAAAGATGTATTCTCCTGTCCCCTCACCAGCTTTGTTTCTCTCCTCTGTATCTGCTCCAGCACCTTAATATCTTTCTTCTTCTGTGGTTCTTGGCTACCTGGGCACACAGCTGGCTCACGTTCAGATGGTTATCAACCATCACCCCCGAGTCCTTTTCTGACAGTCAGCTTTCCATCTTCAGAAACTCTGATGACTCACAAGCAGACAACTCAGTTCATAGAATCCAAACAGACAAATTTGAACCCTTCAGAGTTCGGGTCATCTCTGTAGAACAAACTCGTAATGATGATTCTGCCAATGCTGATCACCTCTTGATTTGGATAGAGAAATAATGAATATGTTGTAGATTTGTACTGTCTTGGATAATAAAAAAACAAACAACCAAACTGACATTACAAATTACCAAATTAAAAAATAAAAGTATTGGTTTCAAAGTAAAACCTAATTTTTCAAGTCCATAAGACATTTGATCTTATATGTTAACAAAAGTGATATGAATGTATATGTCACCTTGGAAATGAAGCATTCTTTTTGAATGGATTACTTTTAGGTTGACAATTTTTCTATCTTCAGTACCAGAAATGCTGATGAACTTCTAAAAAAAGTGTAAAAAAACCCCACCCTATGCACAAAATCTGTGAGTTTTCTATAAGTGGGAAAAATGGCTTGTACATACTATATTTTAATTTTCAATGTTAGTGTTACCATTACAAGAAGCATAAGTAACATTAAAAACAACTACTAATTTTGATTGCTAATAAAACTAAGCTCAATGGGAACATGTCATTCCTGTGTGGGGAAATTCTTCACTGGGCCACTTCTGATGAAGAGGAGACCCAGATCAAGGACTCTGACCCCTGAATTGGAGTAAATACAGCTGCCACAGTCATGCTGCTAAAGCTAATAAGTTTGTGCTGTTCTGATGTACCAGTTGCGTCAGCTTGGATCTCCACTAACTCTGGCAACCCTATTACATGCTCTAGTGATGGGTGATCCATGCTCCAGTGATCTCACATACCAGTTAAGATTTCCATGAAGAGTTAGTGCTAGGAATGCTTTGGCACTTCTATGCAATGGAAGCTAATAAGCTGAAGAGCTCATACACACATCAAAGTCAAGAAGCTAATGCCTAACATCAGCAATAACAATGGTGATGTTCTGGGTGATTTTGATTTGTGGTGCTGTGTTCTAAGGCAGATCCATTGTGACAATTTCCTAACACATTCATTCAGAGAAGCATAGATAGTCCGGAATGTGACATTTTAATTTAAGCTGTTCAATCAAATTACATTAGATGCCATTTGTTATTTAGTCAGAGCACTGAGGTTGTTCTTGTCATTGCTGATTTCCTTTAAGTGCAGGTCAGATAATTAGCTGAAATCACTGCAAGAGCTCGATTTTATATTAGCACTTTGTCTACTTTAAAAAAAAAAAAAAAAAAAAGGATTAATAATTTGTTTTGATATGCTTCCTTCAGTTTCTTCCACGACCTGTCTTGCTCTACCCACTCTTTTATTCTGTATTTGTATATAGTTACTGTGATTAATCCTACAGTCCACAAGAGTAAAAAGTTCCCTTCTAAATCAGCATATTTTCAATTCTCATTCATGCCCACAATAACAGAAATAAGTAGTATATATTACTTCTAATATTCCATTAAACCTGTCATCTGCAAGGCTGCCTCAGCAGCCTTTTGTACTGTCAGCAGCCAGACCACCTCTGCTGTACCACTTGACTAGTTGGAGACCAAAATCCTTGTCTCACAAGTAGATGTCTGTGCATATTTCAGTCTCTTTCTATAGTGCAGCTTTTATTACTTCAACTACCTGCTGTCACTGAAACTCCATCCTGTGCTGAACTGAATGTTGTCCTTTATCATTTGGTTTAGCCACTTTTGGTTCCACACCCCTCCCTGCATCCTCTGGCATGCAAACTGTATTTTGTTTCCAATGTACCAATTCAACACATTGCAAATTCTACTTGCACAGTAGCTTCTGGCCTAAGTTTGTTCCCACTGAGGTCAGCTGGCAACTCGCCATGGGCTTCAGTGGGAAGAATATCAAATTGTTATTTTAAGTGCAAATTCAGTCCCAGATTTGCAATTTGAAGGATGACATTATGTCTCAGTCTTACTCGGTTTGATCTGTTGATATTGTAGCTATTTTAACATCTTAGATCATGTTTTTGGCACATTACTCTGAAGCTGGACACCTCCCCCATCTTTTGTTACCATCATGATTATATTCTCCATGGGTTCTTACAGTGCTCTCATCACTGTTGTATCTGAGGCCCTTCCAATTATTCATTAAGTGACTAACATCTCTCACGTATAATTCATTCTTGGTCTCCAAGGAGGAGCTCAGTGGAGAGTTTTGCCATTGCTTCCTCTTCACCACATCAAACATAAGCTATCCCCTGCCATACCCATCAACTAAAAATTAGAGCTGGTAAGAACATACTGTCTAAAAGTTCGCTCTCCAGCAATAATGAATGTTTCCAAGGTCAAGACATCACACCGTTCCCTATGTCAGGGGATGGTTTTGCTCCAAGATGTATCCAGATACAGATGTATGGACTACCTAACTCTGCAGGAGGGCATCTACATTCCAGATGTGGATCCTCATTCAGATCATACCTACATTCACACTGGCATTATGTGCTATAATCTTGCTTATTTCACAAATGTAGTTTGAGTTGCTTAAAACACTTTGATAGATGTGCTGCATGCATGGCTTGCCACATATTATCAGGCAACATCTGTATTCTCCCAAGTCCGTCTACAGAAGTTTCTATTCACTCATGGTCTCCCTACACCCTTCACTTCTGACTACTAACAACACAGAGCTGGCACTACAAGTTTAAAGAGTGACTTGCTCATACAACGTGTTTGAATATTGAAAGAATAAAAAAAAGAAGTTATAAATATCATGGTTTAGAACAGCAAGTGATATAAAAATTATAGTGTTAGTTAAATTAAGGAAAAACTGTAGCAAACTACACTAATATGTTCTTAATGAAATTATTAATTCACTATAAAAAATACCTTAGAGTCACTGAATACCCAGAAATACAATTTACTACAACAGGGTAGGAAATATTCAGGATTAGGGACTGGAATTGCATCTCAGGATACTGTTCACAACATTTTATTTTTCATTAGAAAAAAAACCAAAACTTCAAAGTAGTTGCCATACTTATAATTGTATTAAAATAACAGTATGGAAATTAAATCATCAGGATCTTGTCTCAGAGGATTTCAATCATTAGTCTAAACTGAGTGTGCATATAGGGCAGTAACATGGTATATGAAATATTCAGATTTCCAAATCATCTTTTTGTCTCTGCAGACATGCAAAATCAGTCTTTCACAGGCAGATTAAACGTCTCATCCCTGCTCAGTGTCATTACATATTAATACAGAAGACCACTATGCACAGAGAAAGGAAGGTTAAACATCTTTCTTTTCTCTTTCCATCCCAAATCACCTTTTGTGAAACTAGAACTGAAAATTGTTTGAATATGAATTACAGAGCTTTTCTGTCTTAATGAATTATCATAACAATAAAAAACTGAGCATTACCTGTCTTTTTGGGATGAGGATCTAATTGACATAAGGTTCAATACAGTTGTTTTGGTTTGGTGAATTTTTTTAACACCATGCAAAAAGTGAAAACATGTGAAAGCAAGAAGTATTATTTGCAAACAGTTCATCATTTAGCACATGATTCATGGCTGTGGCAAACCAAATACTTGTGGATGATTCAGTCTGTGCAAGGAAACATTTGTCCTGCTGGCTCTTGGAGGTGCTATATTCATCTAAAAGCAGATTTGTAATAGTGCTAATGTAAATTTTTTTCTGATCCTGTACAGTCACCAGATTGATTTTCTACCACAAACCATAAAAAAACCAACCCAACACTTCAAGTTGGAGTAGTGGTTTTGAAGGCCTTTCTTTTAAAAAGCACAAGCTGAATTTCTCACTAATTCACTAAACAGCATGGCTTTAAGTAAACATTTGATTTTAGGAATACCGCAAGAAAATTTTGAAAGCAACACTAGCAAGTGAAATGGAATAGCTATATTTGGAGTAAAGTAGTCTACTTTAGTTAGTGTAAAACATACTGGATCCTCTGAAGTAAAACATTGTTTTCATTAGAAGTCTTTATTTAAAATCTGGGCAAGTTTAGGAGTGATATTTGTATAAAACTTTCCTATGTTTCTTTTCATTAGAAGAGTTGTAACCTTTCTCTGTCCCCACTGTTTATGCTTTTAATGGGTCCTCTGAATAAAGCACTCAGATATAAATAATCACTTTTGCAATTAGCCTTCCAACTTTCAAAAAAAGTTATTGGATGAATCAGGAATGCAATATGACTGGTTAGGTTATTATGGCATTGTTAATAGGCAAATAAATTCTGAGACAGCATGGGAATGAAAACCTCCCCTCTTTCAAAAATGGGCTTTATTTTTACTTTTTGCTAAAGTAAATTGTTTCAATGATTCATACCACAATAGTCAAAAGACTGCAGGAAAGTATTGCCTTTGAGGGTTATCTAAATAGTTACCCAATGTAGTATAAGTTCACAGCAGAAGATGGAAACTATATTAACATGAAATAACAGAAAAAACCCTGTGATCTATAAAAAAAATCCATGAGTGCAATTAATTATCCTAAAGCTTTCCCTTGTTATAAAAATCAGCCTGAAAAGACATACACATATCAGGAAAGATTTTTGCTGTTTATAATGTCATGTTAATATAATGAACATTAAATTTTACTCCGTTGGGCAAGCAGAATTTTCCATTTCTTCCTTTGAAATACTGTTTTTCTGATCACATTGAGTTGTGTTCTGGTACATTCTCTCTCTCTTTGTCCCCTTCCCCCTCAAAGGGTATAATACAGAGCAAAAATCCAGAGTATCTAAGACTGTCAAAAAGAAAGAAAAACTTAAGTAATTTCTTTTGTTGTTTTTCTTCCAATTATTTTATTTTTTAAATTATTTTTAGGTTTTCTGATCTATTTCTTTGTGCATTGTCAGTATAGACACAATTTTGAGTTTTCATAGAGGTGGCAGAAGAAATTTGGATTTTATTTTTTTTAAGTA
>JANHGL010008713.1:0-10644 GCA_024611195.1 Ceyx melanurus
AAAATCCAAAATTCCAGCGGTGACACCAGTCTCTCAGCCATGTGTTTATGTTGTTTATTTTCCACCCCCTATCTGTGAATATGGAATAGAAAATAAAATCTCTCTGAAGTGCTTTAAACATAAGCTCCTTTTGTTGTTTATAACCTCACAAGTTATGTTTTGCAACTGATTAATATTTTCTTTTGAGAAAATATTCTAATGGAAAATTTTTAAAAAAAACCCTAAACTGTAATTCCCCAGGGCAGAAAAGCACAGAAGACTCATGACAATTAACTAAATAGGAAATTATCATCTTAGGCTAAGGATTAGAAATCTCTTTCATTACATCTAACTTGAAATCAACGAAAAAGCCTGTGTGGGAGCAATACCATGCGATTTTTATGCCACACTTAGACTTCTGTAGGGAAATTAACTAGGTGCACATTTTCAATTCCTATGAAGTATGTAACTCCTTTAACTCTTCTTAAATTGTTGTGCTTTCTTTCAATGTAGTTAATCTTTTCTTATGCCTTTTCTTGACTTTTCTCCTCCTCTTGTTTCCTAGAATTCCGTTTACCTTTCCCTTAGCCTCCAACTCTACACATTTCAGCAAACCTATGAACATTTACATCTCCTTCTTGACAAGCAACCCAACAATTTTTCTCTTTTCTGATAGAAGTGTAGTTGCCCTAAGTTATTTTTTACTGTATTTTTTACTTTTTATCTGTTGGGAACAGAAGGAAGCATCATTTGGCTCCTGAATGAAAGCAGCAGATAAGCATGAAGCTTTGGGCTGTTTTCTACTTCTGTTAGGCACTACAGGAGCACTACGCATTATTGTCTTTCTCTTCTATTATGCATGCTGAAATTCCCTGCCAGGAGGGCTAAACCATTTACTTTTTTTTCAGAAAATGGGCTAGTAAAGCCTAATGCCAATATATAGCTTACAGTAGTAGAAAAAGATTAAGATTTAACATTTACCTTAAAATTAACATATGCTTCTGGTCACAATTAATTATAATGTTTTAAATTCAGTCATATGGTGCTGCTTAACAAGGACAAGCTAGATACTAAAGGAAGCTTTGTGGAGAGATAGAAGATATTAGAACTGGGAAAAAATTACAAGATGCTAGCACAAAGGTCATTATTCAGAAGGACATAGGGAAGGAGAATTCAGGTATGCTAGATATCACATGGGACACTGATCCTATAGCTTGTTGGAAAATTATAAAAATCACATGAGATGATCCAAAATCCTGCCTCAGCCATCACAGAAAAAGTACAGCAGTGATCATTCCCAACTAAAGAATGTTTACATGATCCTCATGATTTCTGAAGATGGGAAATGGTTCCAAAGTTCTTTTTAAAAGTATAAATTAAATTGAAAATTATTTGTAAAAATGACATTATAATCTTTCAGATGGTCTAAATAATATCAGTAACGAGTCCATCATGGATTTGCTTATTTCTTTGGATAGAGAGGATGGCTATATGTGATACTGACTTCCCTTTAAAAAATGGAATCCCTTTTCTATTACCCTTCCTTCACACATATGGGATATGACCTTTACATTATACAGTTTGTCCATTTTAAGAATTCATCCATATGTACAGTTATATACATCTTTCTAACTTTAAGACTACATTTACTCTGCATCTTTTATCTATATCTGTGATCTCTAGATATGTTCATGTGGAGACAGTTCATATTTCTATCCTTTATGAGGCATCCAATATCAAATTAATAGAACAAATAATGTCAGTCTAACTAAACAAATAATAGGAATACATATCTGATCTTGTTACTCTCAATGAAAGTGATACCCCTTAAGAGTAATTTTTTTCTTTCCCAGTGATAGAATGTTTATTACTTTTTATGCATCTGAGAACTTAATTTATCTCTTTAGTTAAAAGTATCAAAACATTTCTCATTGGATCATTTCCTATATCTAGTAAAATTTAAAACCAAGTGAAAACAAAGAAAGAACAAAAATATTCTATATGAAGAAGAAGAAAAAAAAGAAAAACATGGTCTCAGGTGAACGCTTTTTAGTTCTTAAAGGTTTGTGTAGATTAAGGTTATGAATTTTTATCAATAATGTAATGACACAACAAGCATGGCATTTTTGTTATAGAAGAAGAAAAGTATTAACAAACAATTTATATCAGGACTTAAGCACCATAGTCCTGTTTTTATGTATAAAACAAAATATTTTTAACTGACAATATTTTATCAGTGAAATGTGTGTCAGAATTTTTATTGATAGCATTAGCATAACACATAATAAGCACAATACCTATTGTTGCTTTATATACCAGCCACTGTTCCTTTATAAAAATTTGTAATTATAAGCAAAATGTCATATACCATTTTCTTGTGTAAAGAGTCATAAGGAATCTCTTTTACGGTAGCATTTCCTTTTCCAATATATCCCCATAAACAGTAGAGACTTTAACAGATGACAAGCTTTTCCATCTTATTTTCTATCTCTATCCTATTAAAGAGGAGATTGAAAGAGTGGCTGGTGGGCATCTGGCAGCTTTCCAAGGTCAGCCACCGTATTGGCCAGCCTTTTGTTCTGAGTACTACAAACTTTGAAAACTTTCCTTTCTTACAGCTCATAGGTGTAACGATAGGATACATTTCTCCCTGTCATGGAAGAGAGGACTGCATGAGCTCCTCTGCTCCAGGATTTTAATGGTGGTAGGATTTATTATCTGAAATATATACAGAAAATCCAATCAAATATGACTTCTGACACTTCTTGTCAAAGAGTGCTTTATGCTAACCATAACATTTAAAATTTGGCATTTTTTATTTTATTTTATTTTTAATTATTATGACATTTCAGGAGCTCCATCTACTCATTTGCTGTAGATAAAATTAAGGGGCTGACAAAAGTCTTCAACTCCCCATCAGGCTGAACAGTGAATATTTCCTACTTGAATAAATATCTGGTGATCAGCATGACCTTGACAGGTCAGCAGATACACTGAAGAAGTATTTCCTAAGTGTCTTTGTATCTGTTTTTTATACTAGTCTAGAGTTGCAACTAGCATCTAATTCTCCAGTGGATGAGGTAAAAAAATATACCTACTTATCGAGACAAGGTATTCTTTCACTTTGCTGATGACTGGCTAAAGCTCTGAAGCATGAAATTTGATTTTATTGCTAGTTTGATGCATAGATGCATGTATGGAAAAAATTAAAATTTCAGTGCATTAAATTCTGTTTTCCCCAGTAGTCTTAAAGATTATGAAAATGAGGAATGAGAGATTAAAAAAAATTTCATGCTCCAGATGAACCAAAGCAACCCCATATCCATTAAAACCATGTACAGATGTCATAAATTTTTTTGTGAATGAAGTATATCTCTGAAATAATTGTGTTATCAAATGATTACAAGTTCCAGTACTCTGGCAATATTTAAATAGCTCACAACTAAAACATTTATTTCTATTTCTAATACTGTATTTGTCTAAAAGCTGTATCTTAATTATTTGATTTATATCACCGTTTTGTCTTCAAAGTTAAACACTTGTCCCCTCCTATCTGTTATAGTTGTGTGCATGTAGATACATATATTCAGGTAGAATTCATCCTTCAGTCTTCTCTCTGATTAAGCTAGACAGTTTAATCTTTAGAGCTCTTGCATTTTAAGGCTGACTTGATTCTATTTTCAGGATAAAAGCTCTGTCTTCCATACCTGGCAAACAGTTCTAAAAAGAACTGTTTTGAATGAGTTCTTAAAACTATGGCTGAGTGATTAATCATCATTCAGGTATGCTGAAATTGGGTAAAGTGTAATTTCTTCAATAAATTGTCCTAGTTTAAAATGTTGTGATGTGTAAAAGTTAATGCATATGTCAGAATAATCATTGGATTAAGAGTGGAAACTGCTTGGGCAGCTATTAAAATAAAATTTTACTTAGTTTTACTACTAAAGACACAAATTATTATAATTGTCACCAAACTGCTTATAATTATTTCTGAGAGCAGTAAAGAACAATTTCAGAAATTTCTGTAATAATTTTATTTTAACCTGGAATCCTAAAGCCAGTTTCAGAATTTATAAGCAACAAATTCTGTGAAGAATATAGGTAAGATAGCTACAGAAATCACAAATCCTTTCAAACAGGAGTAGGACAAAATAATAATAAAAAAAATAAATAAAAATAGCTGCATATACAGTTTCAACATACTGCCAAGTCTCTACTCTAGATCATTCTTATTTAATGCTTACTTTTCCTTTTAGCTTACAAATCTGGCCAGATGTATCAGATGTGCTCTGACCTCACATTTGTTTAGACAAATATTGCAATAGTCTGGTTTGGAAGAAAAAGGAAAATATATTAACAGGAAAGGACATAATTGCTTATGCATCCTGATTTGCTTTCCAAAAATTCTTAACTGTGCATAAATAGTTCCTAGTTAAGGCATGGTTGTACTATTAAAATAATTTGAAAGGCAACATAAAAAGTGTCACAGAATCATAGAACCATAGAATGTTAGGGGTTGAAAGGGACCTAGAAAGATCATCCAGTCCAACCCCCCTGCCACAACAGGGTCACGTAGAATAAGTCACTCAGGAAACCATCCAGGTGGGTTTTGAATGTCTCCAGACAAGGAGACTCCACAATCTCCCTGGGCAGCCCGTTCCAGAGCTCTGTCACCCTTACTGTGTGTTTACCTTAACCTTCTTGTGCTCCAGCTTATTCCCATTGCCTCTTGTCCTAACACTAGATGACAATGAGAAGTGTCTGGCTCCATTCTCCCTACACTTGCCCTTAACATATTTATAGACATTGATTAGGTCTGCCCTCAGTCTCCTCTTCTCCAGCATAAAGAGACCAGCTCTCTCAGCCTCTCCTCAGAAGGAAGAAGCTCCACTCCCTTCATCATGTTGGTGGCCCTGCGCTGGGGTCTCTCCAGTAGCTCTCTGTCTTTCCTGAACTGGAGTGCCCAAAACTGGACACAGTACTCCAGGTGGGGCCTCACCAGTGCAGAGTAGAAGGGGAGGAGAATCTCCCTTGACCTGCTCACCACACTCTTCTTAATGCATCCCAGGGTGTCATTGGCCTTCTTGGCCGCAAGGACGCATTGTTGGGTCATGATCATCCCCCTGTCTGCCAGGACCCCTAGATCTTCTTTTTTCCCAGAGCTGATCTCCAACAAATCAGCCCCCAGCCTGTACTGAGACATGGGGTTTTTATTCCCCAGTTGCAACACTTTACACTTGCTCTTGCTAAATTTCATTAAATTTTTCCCTGCCCATCTCTTACCTTAAATGTAAATTTATAATGGAAAGGTCTAGAAAACACTATTTCTTTCTATAGCAAAAAGTTATCTTACATTACTATGTGAAGAGATCTACTTAAGTGCTACTTTTGTCCCTGTCAATGGAAAATCATCCTGGAGGTTTTTTTCACCCTGTGTATACTCACCCGAAGCCTGATATTACAGCCGAGATTCAACATATTCTCAAGAAGTGTCTGATGTTCTCTTTTATGGCTACCCCTCACTAGTCCACCAGCTTGACATGATCTGTGGACAGTGGCAGCAGGATGGTCTCTGACTGATGTCCTACCATCTCTGGGGAGTCTCCAACACCCCTGGCCTCAGGGAAGACCCTATCCCACATGGAACTCTGAAATATACCATAGAAATTAGGTCCTAGAGAAATGAGATATTTCACCTTCAACACCCTTGTTAGTTATGTGGATTATAACATAGAATTGTTTCGCCTAGCTGAAAGAAGGCTCAGGGCAGATCCTATCAATGTATATAAATAGGTGAAGGGAGAGTGCAATGAAGATGGAGTCAGTCTCTTTTCGGTTATGTTTAGTGGAAATACCAGAGGACAACGAGCACAAACTGAAACATAGAAAGGTTCTTCTGAACATAAGAAAAAGATCTTAACTGTGGGCACAGTCAAGCACTTGAAAAGGCTTCCCAGAGATGTTATAGGATCTCCATCTCTGGAGATATTCAAAAGCCATCTGGGCATGGGCGTCTGTGGACATCTGCTCTAGGTGATCCTACCTGAGCAGAGGGTTTGGACTAGATGACCTCCAGAGGTCCTTCCAACGTCAACTATTCTGTATGGATGCTTGCTGAACCCCAACTATGCAGCAACAGTTTTGGATGCCATACCTCCTAGTCATTGCCTTTCTTTCTTATTTTCTAAAGGAATGACACATTTTCAACCTCATCTCCTAATATGGTGATATAATGGACTGTTTTAAAAATCTTGGTGGCTTCAGTTGGGAATAAAATGATGAAAAGTTACTGAAACTGTTCATGTAGCAAGGACAGAACTTGCTATGATACACACTGAAGATGAATAGCCATAAGCATCGGATGCTTCATACTTGTTTCAGGTACAGCTTCTTGTACAGGAGTATATAACAAAAAGTCTTGACTTATTTTCTTGGTTTGATTTGGAAAAAGAGATTAGCTTCTTAAAATGTATGAGTCCAGATAATCTGTGTGAGATTTACATTCTGAATAAAGGTTTTAGAAATTACTTTAATGAATAATTATTTTTTTTTAGTAACAGGGGAACTAAATTATAAACCATATATCATATATCAGCCATAATACAGTGTAGTCAACAGATAATATAATATTAGATGTTATAGGTTTGCAGGAACTTGGAATATTAGGATTCTGTGCTAAAACTAGTTTTGTCTCAAATATAATTCTTCAGGAGTATTTTCAATGCATAATCCAATTATTAGTGTTACCATAACTATGTTATTTACAAATATTTGCATTTTATTAGTGTTACCATAACTATGTTATTTACAAATATTTGCATTTGAGCTTGCAGCAAAAAAAAATGTAAGAAGTTAAATTACTCCTCTAAACAAAGAAATTATAAATTAAACTGTTTAAAGTTATGTAATATTTATCTTTATTCACTTTGTCTATGGTAATTAAATGAATAAAAATGGTGAATGTAAATTCAATGAATTCAAGCACTTCTCAGGTAGCAGATACATAACTTTTAAATTTGCTATTATTGTATTTCCTTAATGTAGAAGATTGGTGGAAATCCATTATGAAGTTATAATATCTTTGAAAGTCATACTTGTGTATTGTAGATTCTTTCTCATAAATCATAAATTAAAAAGTGCAGTGCTCCTACACAAATTTAACTAAAGTCAGAATGTCCACAAAGAAGTCCAGACTATGTTACAGCAAATTAGATCTTAGAAAGCATACTTGCCTTAGGCTTTCCCACAATGTATATATTGTACGTCTTATACAGTGCAAAACTCAGAATTCTTTGTCGACCATTATGTTCTTGAACTGTTTCAATTCTGAACACATTAAATTATAAATAACAGAGACCAAACCTGATCTTTTTTCCTAAAGCAACTCAAATGCAGTTCTGCTTGTTAAGTATAGTTCTCATCTGCTTCACTACATAAAACCAAATAATCAAGTACTTTTCAGTACTTTCTTATCTATTACTTCAATTTTATTCACTTCAGCAATGAGACTCTCTATGCACTTTTCTTTTCCAGCCTTTCTTACTTCTTTTAATCATCTGTCACCAAAAATGGCTTTATTTTTTGTAGTTCTGTCTTGATAAGTACAGATATTTGTGATTTTTTCCAAAACTAATCTTTTATTTCCTCATGAGACAAGAAAGTGTCTCCATATGTCATCATGGACTGATATGGCAAACAGCATAAGGTCAGTGGGCTCTTGATTTGTAAAGGACAAATTTTGATCCAGGTTGCACTAGTGATTTGGCCTCAGCATAATGAAATATATAAGAGCAAGATAAGGAATTTGTCTGTGGATATTAATTTCCTTGCATTTAGAGATCTTTGACACTTCATTTCACTCTTATCAGTGGTGCCTGTCACATTCTGTAGCAAATCAAAAGTCAGAGTTCACTAAATTTTCCTTTTTGTTTTAATAATTTAGGTATTGACCTATTCTTACTGAGGAGTAGAAGAAAACAAAAACAATAACACAAAACAAACAAACAAAAAAACCCTAAATTCCTCTATACCAAGAACATGACTATTTATTACCTGCATTGGAATAACTCATCTTCACTGAGAGCTGCCTTAATCCATGGAAATTTATTGCTACTTGTATTAAGAACATTTCCTTATTTAGAATTATGATGTGCTTTACTGATTCAAATCAGTTTTGTCTGATTTAAAAATGAATTAGTGTCATATGTAAATATGTTTCTAATCTTTTGTTTCTCTTCTGAACTCTGCAAGTGAATTAGTCAATAAAATTCTCAAGTTAATTAGGATTTTTTAATGAATATTTAAGAAACTGAGAAATAAAAGAAAGCAGTAAATTATTTTTCTAGAGGATATAGAAGCTACACAACAGCTAAAATACAGCAGTACTTAAATTGTCTTCTATGATCCAGGCATTTTGAAAGGAAAAAAAAAACCCTTGGACTCACATCAATCTCTACAAAGCGCAGAGCCTTTAAGTGTAATAATGGTAGTACTGTTACAAGAGGAAAGGTGTCAATGAGCTGGGTCATGAAATCCAAGAAAATTAAACCAGAAGAAGTAGGAGTGACTAGAAATGAGGTATAGGAAAGAAAAAGAAAAACAAAAAAAAAAAAGAAAAACATTAAAACTTGTTCAAGAGGGTGGCATTAGACTTTAAATGAGTCTTGGCTACCAAATAAGGTTGTATATGTGATCTTAAAATAGCGCAGGCATAGCTTGTTTTCTATGCAGTATGACAACTTCTTTTCTTGGGGGCGGGGGGGAAGGCATGTAGACTGGGTGGAATGGGAATGGGAAAATAAGGACCAGAAGCCAACAGAGTGGAGATTTGGGAAACCATTCCTGGAAGGTTGTTTAGCCTGGCTTTATTCACTCCTGAAAGAGATGATTAAAAGAACTATGTAACTAAAACACAAAATCAGATTTGAATGGCATAGAGAACATTGTATTTACCCTGTAAATGAAGGAAATTGATCTGTAATATCAAAAAGGAAGTATTTGTAAATTAAAAACATATATCTTCTTGTCAAGAAGAGCTGTGTATGATGACATTCAAAGTAGTAACAGTAGTTTGAATGATGCCAAGGACACTATTTTTTACAGATTGTAATGAAAAACTGAACTCAAATAATGGTTTGCAAACAAAAAATCAGATTTTTCATGAAGTTTAAATGAAGAGTTTCAATGAAAGCTCTTAATAAAACAGTTTTTGTAATTCTGAAAATGGTGTAAAAAGAGTTTAAGTTTGGAATATAGACTTAAAAGTCAAAAAGATAGAACTATTTTTTAATGTATACAACAACGAAATGGAATAGTTTGATATGTGTCCTTTTTTTTTTTTTTCCAAAAAGTATTCTTAAAGAAACACACTGATATAAGCATTCTTGGAAAGCATCAACTTCAGCAGTAGGACATTTTTAATGCAGAATAATTAACTGAAGGAGCTTATAGCAAAAGTATCAATGATGTCATCATTTTCTGGTGAAGGGACCTGACCCCTCAGAATGATAGCTGCGTTTCTGGGAGTCCAAAACATTCTTCCTACATAGCAAATATGACTGATGCAGAATAGCCTTACGTATTGTAATTCCTCTTGAGAATTAAATAGTTTACATAAATAATTATATGTAACTGAGCTGGAGGTCAGATAATTCATTGGACAAGAAGGAGATAAATATCTAAAACTTTCAGGGAAATATATTAAAAAAAAATAATCTATTTTATTACTTCTTATCTGGCCCAAAAAGTAGATAAGCAAGGAAGATACAGAGTACATATAAAAAAAAAAGGTAGAAATACCTATCTGCATGCTTCCTTCCCAGATAATCCTTGGAGAGAGCCATGCTACATTTCAGTATTCCCTACAAACATGCTCAGTTGTTCAATTTTTCATCATCAGAGTGGGCTGCCTTTCAGAGAGGACAAGTGGAAAAGCACAGTGTCTAAGATTTATGTTAGTCAGGGAGGATAGCCAAATGTCTGAAACTGCTAAGTGGGAGCAGGGCCAACAAACTCTTGGCATTTGTTACATTATTAGGTTTTTGGGGAACTAAGCTGAGGAAGTCTTCACAGGACTCTAAGGAAAATATACTGAATGTGTTCTAAATAATGCTCTCAATGTACTATTGAGATGTGGTAAGGACTGGTGAATTAACAGTCCTTGGTGCAACTCCCATGGATTTTTATGAAAGCTTTTTCAAGTGAATAAAAGTGAACTAATCACTCATTGCTATTTTGAAAATAACAGAGAGGAGGACTTTATCCTGTTAAGGTTTGATCTTAATGACATATTTTTTTATTAAATGAATTTTGAATTTCATAGTTATTGCACTGAAAAAAAATGCACAAAGATTTTTATTTTTAAAATCACAAGGTCACAGAATCACAGAATCACAGATATTAGGGGCTGGAAGGGATCTAGAAGATCATCTACTCCAACCCCCCTGCCTGAGCAGGATCACCTAGAACAAGTCTCTCAGGAACAGATCCAGGCGGGTCTTCAGAGTCTCCAGAAATAGAGACTCCACAACCCCCCTTGGCAGCCTCTTCCAGAGCTCTGGCACCCTCACGGAGAAAAAGTTCTTTCTTCTGTTGAGCCTAAACCTCTTGTGCTCCAACTTGCACCCATTGCCTCTCGTCCTGTCATTGGACGACATTGAGAAAAGT
>JANHGL010008714.1:0-25361 GCA_024611195.1 Ceyx melanurus
GTAATATATTATGTATATTATAATTTCAGAGGGAGATGCTGCATTTTGAAAATCCCAGTGTAGAAAACTTAGGAAAGATGGTGCAAAATACTTTCAAAACTGAATATAGATTATTTTTTCATTTCCCTTGTTAAACAAAACAGAGAGGTTTTTAATGCTTTCTCTATATGAAAATATAGTGTCAGTGGCAATGGACAACTTTCATGGTTATTAGACACCACAGCTTTGCCTTAAAATTTAACCAGCTATTAATTCACTTATTGTATTGTACACTCAGTTGACATGATGGATATCACTTATCTCAACATTCTAAGTAACTACACTGTAAAGACTACAACAGGCAGCAAAAATTATTTGCCTGATTTTTAGCTCTTAATAGTAATGTGTGATGTTTGAAGCTTTGAAGATATTTTAATGTGAGTTTTAATTCTGTTCTAAAAATGGTAGCTGAACTATTGGAATTGATCCAGAAAGCAGGTGGTTCTATACCTCCTGTGTTGGTGATTATGAAATATCTGTCAAGAATGGACTCCTGAAGAAATTTTGTGCAGAACTTACAGAAAAAAAATAAAAAGAATCAAATCTAGGTCATGGTATTATGAGAGAGATGGAGCTGCTACTCCATTTTAGTTATTTTGCTGGAATTCATGTAAATCTTGTCTCTGAAGCATCAAAGACATTTCAATGAATAAAAAGAAAAGCCTATGGGAGGCTATGTTTATGGAGAATAGACAAAATAGTCTATAACTCTAGACTGATTCTGAAAAAAAAAAATAAATCTTCTTAGGGCACGGAATTAGCTAAAGAGTGTAAAGTAATTTTTGCCAATAAAGTTTTATTTAAATATGCTCTTGCCAAACAACTAGATTAAATGTTGAAGACTGACAGTAAAGTTAAATGTGATGACAAGCTGCTCATTTAACAGATTAGATTAAGATGACAGGAGATGATACCACTCAGTCCATATTGCAAGGATTACAAATATTCTGTAAAAAGTATCTGTAAAAACGTTATTATCCTCATAAGGGTAAAAAAATAAAATCTTAGCCATTTAATAGAGCAAAGTAATTCTTCTATTCAGCTGTTTCAATTCATCTTGCTTTACCTTATATAATTTTTTTTATTCATAAAATGCAGCAGTACCTGGCATGACTAGAATTGTCTATAAAACAATTGCTCCAGACTAACTTCACTGATCTCGGTAGCATAACGGACAGTAAAGCTTGGCCCTCTAAAATTTAATAAGTCAGTTCTAAAATAATTTTAAAAGGTATTTATATATGTCCTCCTCCTTCATACTGCTTGTAACCTGAGAGCATCCATGTGGTTAAGAATACAGACTTGTCTTTTTTAAATTGAAGACGTTCTGCTCACACTGCTGGAGAAACAAACTGAAAAATAAGGCAACCAGATGTTTAAAAATGTTGAAAGTTCCTTTTTTTTTTTTTTTTTTTGGAAAGGTAGCTACGTTAAATAAACATGAAAATGCTCTTTTTTCTATATAACTATTCATTTTAATGGCACCCCAAGAGTTCATCCAAGGGTCTGTGGGTCACCTGGGAAAAGTACAGTGTATTTTGGCTCAATGGTCTTCGGCTTGCTACAAAGAACTAATTCTTCCAATTAATGAAGTAAATGTTGCTGATGTAGGTGGATTGACAAATTATTTTAAAGGCTGGTTTATTCAAGCAGATGTCAAGTCTGATACAGGCAGTTAGAATGCTTTGAGTCCTTCCCTGTCAGAAAAATAAGTCCTTGGAAGAACAAGAAATAATGACTATTCACCCCCATTCACCCAGTGGTTCTTATTCCTTTGGGCATCTTCTGGCCACACTGGCACTGCAACAAGGCTAAGAAATATGCAGACATTTTATCCTGTAGGGCTTCCCCTTTAGTGCAAAAGAAACCTGTTCAGACAAGATAGCAGTGAAGAGCATCCACAGATGATGTAGCTCTAGGTCTGGGAGTCCCTGCTGGGCATGCTGCAGTTTCATGTGCTATTTCATAGAAAAGCAGGTTAATTTCTGGTGCCTGATAGGAAAGGTGATAATGAAACAAGAAAATATAGGAAAAGAATTCCAGGGATTATATGAAGTTTATTGATACTTGCTTTATGCTCAGATGCTGAAAGGCTAAATAAAGCAAGGACATTAAAGGGAGATTTTAAAGGCTACAAGTCTGTTTATGTGGGTAAAAGACTTTTGGAAACTGTATTTTCCTTGCAAAAATATATTTTTCTCTTTGGCATGGCATCCCAAAATAGCTGCATTTTAATTCAGTTTGTGAGAGCAGTTGTGTTGCAGTGTTGATATTTCAGGAGTGGATTAATGCATTTACATGCATCAGTAATGGTGAAGGTGGGTTACTGCACACCTGAGACTCTCTCCAGGGCATATTGATGTCTGGTTGCAATTTCTGAGCTTTACAACTTTAGCTAACTAATGTGATAACCTCTGTGTTTCCCAACAGGAAATAACACTCACTGTCAGCTGTATTCTCCATGCTGATGGAAGGCATATTCCTGCCTTGACACCTGAAGTAGAAAAAGAGTTACAGTTTCTCATCTCTCAGCAAGCAAACCTACTTCTAGCTATGTCTTGATAAATAAGTGAGTAAATAAGAGTTTGAGAAGTCAAATGCAGGGTTGGGTTTTTTTTGCCTTCTTTGGAAGCAAGACTTTGAGGCTCTCAGCTGGTGCCCATTAGTGTAACATCAGAGGGCTGTAAGGTGATATAGGATGTTGCACACTGCAGTAATCTGAATGTACCAGAACTGGCTTTAAATGCACTCCCTGATGTAGCACAGCCAGACCTCCTACACCATAGTGCTCAGCTAGATCTTTGTCAGAGCATGAGGGTGTGTATATAGCATATACAGGGCTCCATGCTGCTAGAGCTAAGGTGCTTTTCTTCCCTGTGTGTTATCTTGTTTGGAGCCTGCTTTGCTGTCTATGTTCTATATGCTGTGCTGTACTATATAGAAAAATGTCAAAATACACCCAAGTTCTCTGGGTCTAACTCAGTGAGAATTATAACTTCAAGACATGGAATTAAATTGCTTTGCTACTTCATGGGCTTTAATATTAAATAGCTGTGTGAGGGGACATTTGTGCAGGACCAGCTAAACCTCCAAATCCTGACTTAACATTACCTTGTTGGGAAATGCTGGACCTCAGTCCAGATAGGTGGAGTTTATCTTCCTGTTTATGATAGGGGAGCTTTTTGGAGGCTGTTTTATTTTCAGGCACTTGGCACTCAAATATGAGCTGTCAACCCACAGAACAGTGTAATATTACAGATAGTTGGATGTTGTTCACAGAGCCTCAAAAGCTAAATCACCTCTGATCCAAATATCAGTTTTCATTGTTAGTGAGACTGTGGAGAGATTAAAGTTTATCTGTACTATGCTAATGTTGTAGCTTTCTTTAGTCCTGAGATAAAATAATCATGTTTAAAACTCAGTGAAAGCAGCCAGAAAACTTGTCACTACATTGTACCAACTTTGGTCTGTTGTAATTGATTATGTATTTTTTGGTTTTTTTTACAAGCTCCCAACTATACTTGGAGTAATGGATCACTTTTCTCCATACCAGTGAATCTGCCTACTGACATCCTGTTAGAGGTATGTACAAATAGACTTCAAAAGGGAATAAATTAAAGACTCTAGTGAAAAGTGAAGTTTGGCCAGAAGGTGAAGTTCTGTCAAAAACACATTAGCTGCTTTTTTTTATTACTGAGACATGGCCATATGTTTGTTGATACCAAAATGCCTGCTTTGGGATTTTTGAAAGCCTGGATGAGGGAAACTATATGTAGTTGCTGCTAGGAGCACAGCCATGTTCTAGTTGCAACCTGGGATGGTGTGTCCTGTGATACTATGTTTGGAGATTCTGAGAGTGGAATAAAAGTGTTTTTGCTGAAAGGAGATAGGGATGTCAGTTCAGAAACATACTGAACATCTGCTCTGCTTGAGCCCTGTGGTTTAACTAGATTAAAGCCTCACATTAAAATGATCATCAGTCAATAAGAATGCTTCCTTAGTCTGAGAAACATAACATCATGATCAGTGCTGCAATTTCCCAAAGAAGCTGATGTGTCATGGTAAGAAAAATAAAATAGAAAAAAAAAAATAATTAGAACAGTGAAATATTTCACAATTGTGGTTTGTTTGGTTTATGTACATCACAGACTAATGTTTAACCTGGGATCAAACAACTGGGAATTTGTTGCCTTAAATGATTTTAAGGCTAATTATTTTGAGCACATCTTGGCTATTAACTTCAGTTAGCAAAGTTAAATATAATTAATGTTCTAGCTTTGGGAGAGTTTCCAATCAATAAAGTTGTAGCACAGACCACATTTTTTTGTTGTTTCAGTGTCATAGAGATTGTTTTCCTTTTATTTTAAACCTCTAGATAGCCACTTAAGACTACCAGCCTACAGATTTTATAGATTACAGGAGTAAGAGTTGTCAGGAAAGCTCTGCTTTATTCATAAAAAGAAAACCACCATTACAAAAAGAAAACCAACCCTGCCAGACAAATCAGTTGACAATTGGCTGTGAGCTACTTGTATCATGCATCTGAGTGATTGGGTGAGTGTAGGGAGGATGGAGCCAGACTTTTCTCAATGTCATCCAGTGACAGGACAAGAGGCAATGGGAGTCAGTTGGAGCACAAGAGGTTTAGGGGAAACACAAGGAAGAACTTTTTCCCAGTGAGGGTGCCAGAGCCTGGAAGGGGCTGCCCAGGGAGGTTGTGGAGTCTCCATCTCTGGAAACACTTCAGACCTGCCTAGATCTGTTCCTGGGTGACTTGGTCTAGGTGCCCCTGCTCTGGCAGGGGAGTTGGACTTGATGATCTTCTAGGTCCCTTCCAACCCCTAACATTCTGTGATTCTACATCCTTAAATGATACATATGCAGTTGAGGTATGAATGCTTCAGGAAGTGTCAGGTGTAAAGAAAAAGGATTTTAAGGTTAAAATGTCTTTCTTCTCCCTTACCTGCCCCATCACATACTCGCACTTTACATTTCTGCTCAAGGGCAAAGCTGACATGGTTATGCACAATGCTGAGTACACAGACAGTTGTTATGAAACCAGCAAATGCAATGAAAAGTTACTCCTGAACTTGCTTTCTGGTATCTTATCTGTGCTGTCACATCTTGTGTAGTGTTTTACTGACACCCGAGGATTGTGGAAAAGCATTCAGTAATTACAGTATATTATTATTATTATCTGCATTTCTGATACGTAGTTTATCATAAAATTGTTCTGAAACAGTTCCTTGTTTTTTCTTGAAGTGTTGCTGCAAATGATATCATTGGTGTGTGAGCTTCAATTGGATATAGTAACAACTTGTAAAGTACTTTAACCAGACAGAAATGCTCAAATAAAGTTTGTGTTTGGTTTCAAAGATCTTCCCTTTAAGACACTGCAGTAAATTTAATCCCCAGATGGACACCCAGATCTGTGTATAAATGTACTTTTCCAGGGTCAACATTTCTTCATGGTACAAGATAGGTGCTTTACAAGGAAAGACTACAATAGTGCTGTATATCTACAGTGGCTTTCCCTAGCTTTTGGAAAGTATATGGTTTTACAATTAAGCAACAAGGATGCTCTAGTGTGTCACTTATTTGGGTTTGTTAAATCCATTAGCAAGTGTCATTGTTTAAACCCAATAAAGCAAGCCATACAACATTCTGGTATTCTATCTTTCTCACTTTTTATATCTTATTTTTATCTCACTGTTTCACCCTTGTCTTTGCCATTCTTTCGCTTTTCCAGTTTATTTACAAGCACTAAATAGAAACAATGGCACTCCTGCTTCCCAGCTCAGCAGACAGGTAATGGTGAATCCCCACACTGGGCTGTGAATATTCAGCCTTGACTTCTTGTGCAGGTTTTTATAACTGAGCCCGGCTTTCTACACCACACCTCTAAAGCCCCTCTGAATGAAGTCTATCTAGTAAGGCCAGGCTCTTAAAATGGATGTGACTGCTACAGGTTTCCTGTAGTTCTCTGTTTTCAGTGATTTAGACAGAATTGTTTTTCACAATATCCTCCTTTAACCCCTTACACTCCTGCAGTCTCCAGCCTGATTGAATCTTGCAAGTGCTGGACACGGCCTAAGAGTCCCAAGTGATTCATTGAAACTTCAGTTTATTTTCAAGCCCCAAACTGAGATTTTGTTTCAAAAAATTTGAAATGATGAATTAGATTCCATATACACAATCCAAAAGTATATGTACAGAAGGAGCCACTTCTTAACTAAAAGTCTTCCTAATTCCCTCTCTGCAGGTTCTGACTAATCCTGGACAGGATTACACAAAAAAGGATGTCTCACGTGTAGGGTTTAATCTTATGAGATTGGGGCATGTTTATCCTCACTCAATAGGCAAGAAAGGGAAAAGACCTCACCCTATTAGTCACTGTTGTGGTTAGAACATCTGCTAGTTGTGGCTGGGAAAGACTGATGCACAAAATCTACACCCTGGGAATGTGTTAGCCACTGGACTGGTTATGGAAATGGTGTCTTTTGCCATGGTCTGTTGTGTAACCTGGTCTGTCATCAGTTAGAAACTCCTCTCTGGAATGGAGCAGACCTCTAACAAAAATCTCCTTGGCCTTGAACAATTGTAGGTGATGTCTATGTTGAAACACAGGAGAAAAAGCTGAGACAGAAATAGAAGTCTGAAAGAGGTTCTAGCCAAACATTCAGAATTTGCTGGGCAGTATTCAGAATAAATTTCTTGAGAAAAAAAACCTACACAGAGTTTGGAAGCATTCATGGAAAGTGTATAGCATGTAGAAGGAGGGTGATAAAAGTGCCAGTAAACAAGTGGAACTCCTCAGGGAGCAGTGAACACCACCACAGCAGGTAAATTAATCTGGAAACAATTTGCTAGCTGTTGGCTGGAGGTATAACTGAGGCAAAGCCTGAACACAGAAGCAAGAGCTTCTATTCAGCCAAACTATGTAGCTATGTAAAACACAATGTAGGAGCCTCCTCTGAGTCCTAACTAGATAAAAGGCTTCTACGCAGAGCAGAATAGAGATTGCGAAATACTCTTTGTGTCCACACATTAAGCTCTGTAGTAATTTTAGGGAACTGAAGCAGATTTAGCTTAGATGTAGACAGTGTGGTGGTGGGATCAACTCGATGGTGTTTCAAGAAAGGCTGTAGACAACAATAAGTGAGCTGAAAATACAAGAGTTACAGCTGTTTCCCAGCCTATATAGGTAAAGAAATTGATGAGGGTACAATTTGCAAATTTTTTTGCTGAAAAACTTCTTTTACTAGACTAAATCCGTGTCAACCACACCAAGAGAATATCTTCACAGGAAATACAGGGGACTTAACCTCCTAAATCCTTTAAACTTATCTTTCAGGTAACAGGGATGCTCCCAGCAGGCAGGACATGAAGTGGTCTAAGGAATGGGTTTGTCTCCAGAAGGCTTCCTTTGCTATGGGGGCGAGGATCATACAAAGTCAGGTAGGTGTGTTGCTTAGAGCATACAGGCCAAGTAGCCAAACCATGGTGTCATAGTGACAAATTTGGATTTCATTTGCTATGGAAATGGAAATTAACTCATTGGCATGGACTGAGGGCTTCTGAGGTCCAGCCTTGCTCAGAAGATTGCTCCTGACAGTTGAGCTGAGTCTTTTAGGTCTTTCTGTGAACTTGCCTTCACCTGCTGAACTTCTGATGGCATTGCAGTGTTCCTGAACAGAAACGATGCCTGAAACCCCCTCTCCTGATATTTGGTGGGAGTTACAGATAAGTCCATTTGAGAAGTGATTGATCCAGTGCATCAAACCACAGCTGACCAGCTTGCCTCCCACCTGCAAAGCAGGGTGTGCAGCATGGGCTGGGCTCAACTCCCCTAATAGCCTCAGCCTTTCAGACTCTTACTTTTTGGGTTACAGTAAGTTCAATTAGAGTGAAGGTGACTGTTTCACTCCAAGCTGATGATGAACTGGCAAATACTGTCTTGATGATCTGTTTGTGGTTAAGCCTACTGAGAGTTTGATTTTTTTCCCCCTGTTGATATTTTCTGACCCAGAAGGTCGGACATTACATTGCATGCTTTCTATACATTGTGGTTACTCTTCAGATATGTAGAGACAAGTTATTTCTCTCATATCTCTGGCTACTAGGACTCCTTTTAATGCTATGTACATTTGCTACATATTCCTTGGCTTTTGAAAACCATGTTTCTATTCTCAAGTCTTGATCTTAAAAGTAATATTGCAGTTAACTGTTAAAAATATAGGGTTTTTTGCTGACTAAAGCAATCTCCTTAAACATACAGATAGATTTCAGTGATGGCAGCCCATCAGGGGCTGCTTTGTCTTTCTGTTTATTATTATCAATGCTGTAACTTTGTTATCAAGACTAGCAGTTTCTTCTCACAGAAAAAAACCCCACAACTTTATTACAAGGCTGACCCTCCTAACACCTCCTTATTAGTAACAGAAACAAATAAGAGTTGATTGTTCAGCTGCTGTCATTTAAAAAGACTAAATCAACCTGCCACAAAAGAATAATTCCCTCTGGTAACTTTATCCATTTGCCCTTGGTGGTGACACTATGGATACCACCCTGGTTGAACTATATATTAGTTCCTAGAGAAGCACTTTGAAATATATAGCTCTGCACAACGTTGTAATTGAAAAAAATTGAATAGCCATACATGGTTCAGTAATCTGAAAAGAATGCAGAAGTTCAATTTTAATTGCTTTGCACAATTTAATACCATTTTGCTGTGCTTCCCAAATGGGTTTATTCTGCTGTTCTACATATATCTATTCTACAATTTGGCAGCACTGGCTATACACAGGCAGCACTGATTTTTTAATGGATGTGTCAGTATTTTTATTTTATGTTTAGATCCCATTATTAAAAGACTTCCCTAATCAAATGACCCACTTCAGGTGTTTGCTAATCCAGCATGAAGTGTGCTGTTCCTCCAGAGTCCTGAGCAGGGTTCAGTAAACTGTGAGATAAGTTAAGGGTCTGACTCTAAGCATACCTATCAAAGCAGCCTTTCTTCTATTTTGTCTTGGAATTATGTACATTCTCTTTGGACTTCTTTAAAAGCTGCCATGAAATACGTGCTTCTCAAAATTTATAACATCCACTCAGATTGGTTTCTATTTATTTTACATACCATTTTTCTAGGTGTTTCTGGATATTAAATGCTATATACTGCCTATCTGAGGTCTAGGAAAAATTACTCTGGACAGTTATCAGAATGATACTTCAGCTTTAACATAAAATTGCTTCTTCTGTTTGGTTTTTGGTTGGTTGGTTGGTTGGTTTGGTTTTTTTTTTTACAAACACTTGAAATTATTTTAATGTCACATTGTGCAATTAGTGCATTCCTGCATAAAGCTTACACATAATACAACCATGTTTGAGACTACTTTTAAAATAATAATTAATAAACCCCCTAAAATTATTTTAATAGCATTAATATCTGTAAAAACAGAGACTAAATCACTGTGCTACTTTTCAAAGCAAATTTTCTTACTGCTAATAGGGATGGTAATAAAAGTTAGATAAGGTGCAAATCAAAAGATGTATGTATTTGAAACCTTTTTTTTTCAAATAAGAGACACTGGGATTTAAAGGAGGCAACACCAATAGGGTGTTTAAATAGGTTAAAATTTTAGGGAAAACACTTGCAATATTCTCAAGGTCTGTATAGGTGTATATATACAAAAGGCATGAGTATAAATGCAATCACACATTTTATGTGTGCCAAAATGTATGCTAGTAAATATTATAGTGCTTTTGGGAGTCTTACTGGAAACACAATCCCAGATGAGGAAAGTGTATGGGAATAAGTATATTGTCAGACTACCAGGATGTGAATTGCACAATGGAACAGAATGAAAAGCAGGGAGAAACAGCTTTATTTTAAAAAATAAATTTAAAATCAAATACATCTTCTCCATTTGTGGTGGGAAAACCAAAGACAAATGGAGACCAAGAAAAAGAGAAAGTAAAGAGAAATGAATAAATGAACATACCCAGATTGTAAAAACAATGATAGTTGAGAGGAAGCTGAGATTTAAATTACTTTTGGATGTCATTTAGTGGCATTGCACAATGCTCTTTGTTCTAGGCCAAGCAGGCTTCAGAAGTCCTGTAGGAGATATGAGGTTTGTCTGTAGTTTCTAGATGTTGAAGTCTATTTTGTTTATGTGTCAGTCTCCAAGTAGTTCTAGATGTAAATTCTTAAAGCATCCTAACTTCTAGCATATTTCTATCCCTGTGATATTCTTTTATTATTCAGGAATAAAAGTCTATTATAAAAACTAATTTCTGATTATCTATCAGTACGTTTATTATTGGACATAATATTGTTTTTCAGATATGTATTTCTTAAAATTGCCATAGTCAATAGCAATTTCCTGTTTCTAGCTTATTTTGTTGGAACTGATTACTCAAATTTATCTAAGCAGTGCTCAAGTCCAGACAGCTTTCTGTGTAGGCAGTTGTACAGTCCACTGAAGTTTATTTTACTACAGATGAAACCTCAGTATTGAATTTGGAATTAATAATAAGATATAGTATGAAAGAGTTAACTCCTACAGTTTCACTGACAGTTTCTGTTGCAGGGACATTATTAACAAAGGCTTGATTGTTGTTTCAGTTACAAGTATTAAACACAAAAGAACTTTATGAAGGTCCCAGACACATACACACTGGCATTTAGACTGACTGTCCTTTTCCAAAGCAGCTTTTCTATTAAATGAGTCCATTATTAAAATATGGTAGCTTTAATTAAATCTCTATAATCTCCCATCAGGAAAATATGGTAAGTCCAAACAGTATCCCTGTTATTAGTGCTTGATAGTCTGTTGCACTATTTGATCAAAGGCATGGAGGTTTTGATGTTGTTTTACAGTAAGGCTAGTCCAATGTACTCAGGATTGTGTGTATGGTGGGAATTTATAACAGTTTCAGCTCTTTGTGAATACTAGACCTAAAATCCTAAAAGCTGCATAAAATAACACTCTTGTACTGGTCCAGATGGTCCCTGTGTGGTGCAGTTGTGTCACTACAGAAGTGCTTGAGCTAACATAATTTATTGGCACATGAGAAAACAGGTAAGTGTGTAAGATGCATGTACCAAACATATCTGTCTTCCCCTAAAGGCTGAAGTGCTGGGAATTGTAGGTATATACACAATTTTTTAATTAATTTTTTTTACTTTGCATTTAAGTTTTGATTAGATTATGCTAAACAACGAGTTGAAATCACACCTTTGAACACTGGTTTAGATGTGATATCAGAAGCCTCTCTAAAGTATTTTATCTCTCTGGATAAAAGCATTAAGACATAGAACTAGTAAGTAACAATTATTTATGTGGTTATTTAATGAATGGTTTTGTTTGTATGTCCAAATTGACTAAGATTTACACTTAATTCTTGTCCACTCACCAAATCTGAGTAGGTGACAGATTGAGATGCGGCTGGTGCACAGAAGACATACTTGCATGGTGTTTGAGTACACACTTACCATAAAGTACTCAAGTTTTCTGTGTCATCAGATGGGCTAATTTTTCTAGGGAAAGGTAATAAAAGAAAATATCCTGGAGTTATTTTTCTTGAAGTCCACTTGTCAATTGCCCATCGTCATCATGGCTCTTCCTGCTCCCACTGGAATCACTGACAGCTGCTGTTGAATTCAGGGGAATGATCATTAATTCCCATGTGACAAATATTAAAATGATGGTAGTCCTAGACTTCTGAGTTCTATAGGAATGCAATTATCTTAAATATGGGCAGATATCACCAGCACAAAAAAAAAGAGGAGGGATGTAATTACACAGAGAGCATGTGGCTTGCTTTTCATTGATTAGAATGTCCTGTTTGATTAAACTCCTCAGTATTTTTAATCTTCTAACCCTAATTGCTGCCTTACATTTTTCTTGGGTCCCTTTGTTCTAACTCATCTGCTTTCAGGTCCAGATTTATTTTTTCAATGCATTCAGATTTTCCACAAATGTATCCTGTCATTATGTGTTTTATCTGTCTCTGCAGATAGTTATTTGACAGAAAGTTTCCATTGACTCCAGCGAATGGGTCCTGTAAATACCTTTTGTGGTTCTCATGTGGAGTACTTGCAAAATGGAATTGATTAAAAGGTCAAAAAACAATCCTGTTGCAATGTCTGAATTGCTCCATCAAAGTGGTCGTGTGACAAAAGTGTGCAGATCTTTTCAAGGGACTAGTCTGGATTTAAAAAAATTGTGCTATCTTTCAGATCAGCTTTTTGATGTTTCCCAAGAAGAAAGACATTTTCAAATTATAGATACAAACCAATTTCTCCTCTTACACTACTTCAGTAGTAATTCTGGAGGCAATGATGTTCATCTAGGCTGAATTACAGCACAATTGAGATTCATAGTGTTTAATCTGTTTTCCAAATTCTGGCTTTAAGCTGTTCAAAACAGCTATTTTGAAACCACCACTTTTATTAGTATAAGTAGCTAAGGTCAGACCTTGCAGAAAGCACAATTAACCAAAGCATATCTAGGTCTTTCAATATCAGAATGACTGATGAGGACCTGGTGAATATAAGTAATTCCATACTTGTTTCATGTATAGTAGGTGACTCAGGAGAAGATGTAGCAGTATCTCTTCTCCTGCTCAGAAAGTCATAGGAGGCCAATAAAGTCTCAAAGGTGATGATACTGATTTATAAGGATGCCAGGGCTTGGTAAAAGGTTCACTCTTAGTTTATCTTTGCAGTATCTTTGTTATCTAAGCATCAGATTATAAATTTGGACCTCACCATTTAAAATCTATATCCCATAAATACTTATTAGCCACTGCATCTTAGTTATCTACACTGAATCCCAATAGAGACAATATAAGATGCACAGCAAATCTGAGGCGTGCTGTCACATGAAGGATGAGGGGAGAGATGGTGACAGAGCAGCCACCAAGCACTAAATTAGTTTGCATGACTAGTGAAAGTTGGTGTACCAAATGTGCCATTGTGGTGAGCAGATGGCAACTCATAAGCCTGCATTGTAGGATGATAAAGAATGTCTTGTTGAAGCAGACAAGTGGCATTGCTTCTTGAATAATAAGTGTTCAACATATGACATTGTTCTCTCTCCCGAAACTTTTGTGGTTGCTGGTGTTACTGCAGTTTATCTAAATTATGTGGATGACAAAAATATTTCCAGATAAATATGACTTTGCATAATCTTAAAGCAATATATAGACATGGTAGAAATACTGCCATTCAGTAAAATATGAAGGCTAAATTGTAAATGACAGGGCATTCCTAGTTCTGTGTGTTGCAGTGTCTAATTCAATGACAGATGCAGCATTATCTATTATTGATGGCAAATGTCAAAGATAGAACAGGCTACTACATAACACAAGGAGAGAATTTCAGTTTCTTCTTAGAATTAATTCACTATTTTTGCCCAGACCATTATCTCATAGCAACATTTGTGTTTTCTCATATAATAGAGTTGCTTTAAAAAAAAACACCTCTTTTTGATGAGTTAGGCTGTAAAGTAACTACTATTTCTGCCTCTACACTCATGCTAACTCCTAGCTTTGTGCCTCTCAGTTCTTGCAAAAATCTCAGGGTTTTCCCAATAGATTGGCAGTGTGTCTGCACAGACCTTAAGGTGTATGTCTTATTTTAACTCTGTTATTCCTGCTCAAATTTCTGTCTGCTCCCTTGGTCTTCCAGTGTGAGAGGCTAAATATTGGAACAAAAAAATATAAGCATGTAAACAGGTGATCTAGGTGCCAGAGCATGGCTGTCATCCTTCCAGTTCACCTGCTCAAACAGCTCTGGTGGTTCTCAGATATCACACATAGCTGTTGTGGCTTTGCCAGCAGAGTTGATCTGCCCTCATAAATGTTCATGTTCTGTTGTTGTTTTGGCAGGCTACTAACATTTTCCCAAGGAAGGAACACATACATGGGAAGAAAAGCAATGAATTCAAGAACATTGAGCTATGTAAAAATAAGGTTGGCTGCCATCTCCCCATGATACATTGCTGTGAGTAAAGCTTCAGCACTAGTATTATGTACAGCAATTGCAGCTTGGGGCTGTCAGTTCTCATTAGTTAGAAACTGAGCAAATGGATTGCATTACTTCTTCAGTCTTCTGAAATCAGGCTGTCGGACAGAACAAGGGGCACTGGTGCAACTATAGACTTTCACATGGTTTGAATTGAAGCAGTTGTCTTTCCTCCACTCTCCCTGCAGCAACAAGGAGTGCCAGAGTTGGTGCACTACCAAGAAAGTACTGAATTGAAATGCAAAATAATCATGCTTAATGATTCTTTTTGATGAAAATCTAGAATTGTTCAGTCAGACCAGAACTGAAGTGAAATATTCAGTTAGGAGTAAGCCTCACAAATACAAGAATATAAAGGAGGGAGACTATAGCATGCACAGGAGATCACAGCTTTTTGTTGGGGTTTCATAATATTGTGGTAGTCTATGAAGTTTGAAATTTGTGAAAGTCTCAGTAGCATTGTGGAATGTGTTTCATGGAAATTCCTGTCACTTTGTGCAGTATTTGTAAATAACTCACCAGACTAGAAATACCCACATGTTGGAAAATTTAATTCTTTTCATGATCTACTACCATGATGGACTCTTATATTTCACTAAGGTATTACCATTTTGGAAGTAAAGCAGCAGTAGGGTAGAAATCATCTCAGCCACAAGAAGGCAATGATTGCAGAAATCCATCATTCTGCTTACAGTGCTAACTTAAAAATGCTACAAGTATACTATTTTCTTTTTGCTTTTGGCCTTTCACTTAGGGTTTGTAAAAAATACTGTTTAACAGAAAAAATATATTTGGCAACAGTCACACCCTGTTGCAGTTATAATTTGTGATTAAAAAAATGTGAGAAATCACTGCATATAAAATTCTGTGGTATCACATCAGTGTCAGCACAGGCTTTGTCTTGCCATTACCAGCTTTTTCTCCCATAGACAGATGAGCAGAGATTGTCTTTTCCAGTGGCAGTAGCAAGAGGTGATAGATATGAAATATGACCAGGTAAGTGTTTAGAAAAAGTTGGGTATTTTTTTGTGAAAGAAATGTTCATGTTTTGAGTGAAAATGGGAAGGAATCTGAGATGAGAATAACAGAAATAATTACTCAGTTCTAAAATGACAAAGACCACTTTATTAAACCTGGATAAAAAAAACCCCTTCCTTTTTGCTTATTGAGTAAAAACTGAGTATACTTTCTTTTTTATTGCTCAAATGATGCATAATGCTATAATTTCTTTTCCTACTAATATGCTTTTGAACTTATTCATGTGTATAGCAGATTATGATGTAAAATACAGTTTTACATTTAGACTAAAAGCCAAATTTCAGTTCTTCACGTACAGTCTTTTTTGAAGTGTCATGTTAATCAATAACGTTACAAAGAAATTGCTTAAGCATGTATTTCTCCTTCTAGCATTATTTACTTTATTTTGACAAACAAACTAGAACCAGAGTAGTCTAAAATTCAAGCATGGATTCATTTTCAACAGGTCAGATTGTAATTAAAAAATTGTTCAGACTTGTTAGGTAGAGGCATATCAGTGAAAGTAAAGAAGATTCAGCAGGCTAGGAAATCAGTTTTATTAATCCAATATGGCCTATATATGCTCTTTCACATGAATTTCATCTTATTCTGTTTCTAAACTCAATAAATACTAATGAGGGGAATAGCAGTTACTTCTGGATCTACTCCTTTTGTCTCTTATCTGATTTACTGCTGTGGAGTAAAAACTCAGCAGATATGTAATGCCATTGTAGGCACCAGAGACAACAACTTGAAGTGCATAATAAAATTTCTCAGTTTATTGGATTTGTCCTTCTGTGATTAAAAACATATCTTTAACAGCAGACATCTGTTGGACAACTTACGTGGTTCCTTATTGTCTTGGTATGTGAGAAAATACTGCAGGCTTGATTGCTCAGCCTTGTTAGATGCCTGTACATTGTGGATGAACAGGAAATTAAGCATATGCTCGGTGCTGGAGTTGTAATAACATGCAAGTTTGGTGTTGAAGTGGAAGAGTGTCATTCCTTGTGCTGTGCCCTTTGGAAAGCAAAAGGAGGGAAGGAGAGGAGCCTTCTTCCCTTGCCTGATTTCATGTGATATATCTGATTGGCTCTGAATCAAGTCTGACAGAAAAAATAAATGTGTGGTAAGTGACATGTTCACGTTGAAATAATTTTGCAACTGCTCCTTTGAAGCCCTGTGCTATGCCATTCCATGAAGTGCTCACTCTAGTAAAAGCAACATTATGGAACAGAGTACAAGCTTCAGGTGTACCTAAATAATGTCTTTCCTTAGTATAAGTAGTTTTCTCCCTGTGAGCACAACTGACCAATCTTTGAAAGGTGGTGCTTTGAAGTCAAAATAGCTCAGTGGGCTGCCATCATGCATCAGACTTTGTGTGTTCTTTAATAGAAAAAAAAAGACCTTCATTGGTCATAGCAAGATGTTTCAAAAATGCCCAGGGCCCGTTCTCTATTTTGCAGGTAAAAATGCAATGATGCCCATGAAAAAAAGTCACCAAGGGCATATTTATTTGCATATTCATGGTTCATCTGAAATTCATGTGCTACAAAGCTATCAAAAAAGAAAAAAAAAGCTTTATGAGCTAGATTTTCTAAATCTTGAAGACTCATATGAATAAAACTATATTAAAATTTACAATAGAAAAGGTTTAAATCTTGATGCTTCAGGATACAAAATGACCTCTATGGAATTTTAGGAAGGAACTAATCTTGAGTCTAAATATACAATTCCTCATTGAAGTACTGGGTTATTTTCCCCCAATTCCAAGTTAAAGATGGACTACATAAGAGCAATGGTTACTCTTTTGTTATGTTATAGTGATTACCATAGAACTGCATCTCCATATGATTCCAAGAGGGCATAAATACAGCCTGTCACGGCTACAGTAAGAAGTATTTTTACACTGAATACCATATTATTAAAACACCAAGGTTCATAAATGAGGATTTGTGGCTTTCCAGGATGTGAATAACTGAGGTTAAGCCTCTAGAGCTCAGGTTGTACATCAAGGTAGTACAGGGGTGGAGATACAAGCTGGGCAGTTATCAGTTACTTCTTCAGGACTGATGATTATTGCTGCAAAAATGTTTAGCAGAGTTAGAAATGTACCAACTAAGTGGTGTCTTCTCCATTCCTTGACCTTCTTTAGTTGACACTGGAGATATATGGAATACCTACTGGTAAGTCAGAATGTGATGGTTGCAATATCAGAGCAACTGAGTTAATTTTGTGCATTGTGAATGTAGAGGTCAAACTGGATGATGTCATGATGTTTTCTTGATGTTTATGAGTGGGTATGAGAAAGGCCTCAGAGAATGTCTTCCCCAGCAGTTGTGTCTGGCTCTGAAGAGTTAAATTCAATACACATTTCAGCTGGATTCACTCTGTTATCTGTATCTAGGCTGAGTGAGAGAAATTCCTTGGAGCTAAGCTCTGAGTGTAATGTGAAGAAAAGTCAACACATGCTATGAGAAATCAGGGATGTCTTTTTCTAGTGTTTAACTTGGTACATTGTATGAATGAAGAGTTTTCATCCTGAGACAGTGCAAGTGGTATGGTGGCATGCATGACAGGAGGCTTTAAGATGTGGCAAGGAGTAAAGTGAAGAAGATTAAGAAATTCTCCTCTAGGAATTGATGAAGAAGAGGCTAATACCCAGCAAGTATGGAGAACTTTTCCTTTTCTAAAGGCTTCTAAACAAGTGCTTGATAATTAACCTGCAACTTCTATAAATGATACAAGTATTTTTCCACCCAGAAGATTTCCTTTTCCCATGTTTTTGTTGTTTTCCCTGTCTGATTAAGCAGTTGAATTACTTTGTGTATAAATAGTATATTTTTCTTTAAAAAAGCCTTTGATAGTACTCATTTCTGACAAATTTAGTAACTGTATATGTCACCTGATGTCAGAAACCTATTTTTTTATAGCTACAGCAAATGGGTTTTTTTATGGATACTGTAGTCCAAATAAATATTACTAAGTGGATGAAGATAAAATCACAATCTGTAGTTGCTTCATCCAATGCATACCAGACTGTGACAGTCATTTACCTACTCATGGGTTTTCTGGCTCCTTTCTTATTACACATTATCCAGCACTTAAAAGTAAAAAAGAAGCTTATGCTTGCTTTTGGGCCTTGGTCAAATCTGACCATATTTCTGATAAGGAAGATTTAAAGCAGTAGGTATGTACATAAATTGTACATTTCAAGTAGAAGTGTAGGTACAGATGTAACAGTCAAAGAGCACAGATGTCATGTTTTCTGATGTAGGCAGAGTAAAGATGAAAATCCCAAAGTCTCTTCTTTTGATCTAAGGAATTTAGAAGGTATCACATAGGAAATCTTTGGCAAAACCAGGAATTGTTCCCACTATTCCAGATGATGGCAACCACAAAAATGCTTATTTTATCTTTACTGACTGATTCGGGGGGGTACCCAGTGTAAGGAAGAAGTGTAAAGTCTGATCCTGACCATAGTTGTCTCAGTTTCTTAATTTTCATTACAGAACTAGAAAGCTGCTGGGTTGGTTGGGTTTTTTTGTCCTTTTTTTTTTTTTTCTTCTGGATGAGAAACCCCCCTTACTTTTTGGTGTGCCTCCTGACTTTTAATAATGCCACAGACCTCTTTGCCTTGCAGCGAACCAGTTCCACAAGGAGATTGCCACATCAGATTATGGGAGTTCACTTCATTTCAAGGCAGGGCTATTTAATATACATCTAGATGCAAAAAACCAAAATGATTTTCAGTTGTGTTAGTCTTTATTTGATCTGACCTCTGGTCTAGGAGGTGAAGGGAGAGTGGAAAATGAAAGCTGATTTGGTATTAGTCCACTATTCATATTAGAAAAAGTAAATGCTTTTGTGGTTTTCCTTACAGAGGTGTCTTTATTCATTTGACATGCCTTTAATAACTAATTCTAGTTGTCTGGTTGCCAAGATAGATTTCCTACAGGCAGACTTAAAAGTTATTTTGTCCTCTTTGAATGCATGGCTTCAAATGATCCCAGAAGAGCAAACATTAAACTTTTCCCTAGACCTTGAGATTTTCTGAAGCACAGTAATAATATAAAAGGATAAGACTATTAGAAAAAAAATAAAATAAAATTAGTGTGCTCCATATGATATGAGCAAGATTTTCTGTGCCATCTAACATAGCCTTTCTAGTGTTGGATATATGCTGTGGATTTCTCACTATGTCCATTTCATGGATTTCAGTAGCACTGTTTGTAGATGCCTGGGTATCACAGAATCACAGACTGTCAGGGGTTGGAAGGAACCTAGAAGATCATCTAGTCCAACCCCCCTGACTCAGCAGGATCACCTAGACCAAGTCGCCCAGGAACAGATCCAGGTGGGATGAGAATGTTTTGTAGGTTTCATCTGAAAGCAAGGAACCAAAAGATCCCAAGCCTTTTACTTTCACAGATGGCTTTGTCAGTGTTTCTTTCTCACATTACCACAAAGCTTTTAATCTGTATCTAGTACATCTATGAGCATATGTAAAGCTGGCATGTGAGCTCTGAAATAAGAGGCCTTCCTTGTCATTTAACTGTGCTATGCACGTAAAGATATTAGGAGCAATTTTCAACTTCTAAGAGGCAATTTCAAAGGATGCCACACACTCTTCCTCCCAGGCCATGCTCACCAGATGCTATATAACTCCCCTGCATTATTATTATTTTTTTCTTTAAAATTTGCATCTTCCTTGACACCCATGAACCACTAAAGGTTGAGACCACTGTATGTCTCAGTTCCCTTGAAAATTCTCAGTAGTGCAGCATCCTGTGACATAAATTAAATTTCATTTCTAGAGAAGAGTAAAGTCATGCTAGATCTTTGCTGCAGAATCAGTTGTTGTTTTATGCCAGGGATAAGATAAATGATTGCACTTAAAACAGCCTGCAGCTTATAACATTACCCTGATAAAATAATGCTACAAAAACTAGCTTGTACAATACAAACCTGCTTAAGGACTTGCAATTTTAAAAGCAGAGCAGTTGTTTTGAAATGCAATTAAATACTTTGGAAAGTTTCTAATAAATATTATATTCTTTTTACAGGACATTGATTCTCCTGCCATACAAGTGATAGCCATTTAATTGTATTTTATATGGTATCAAACTTTCTGCCAAAATGTGGTGTTGGAATGTTTTCTGTTGTCATGGGTCTATCAGTATTACATCATTTACTCAATGCATCTTGTGTGACACACATGTCTGTGCTTAACCTTTACAGTAAGGATATTTGAGCCTGACTTAATAAAATATTATACTACTAAATGGATGTTATTCTTTAAAGCTTCCTTGCTGAGGAAACAGGTCTGAGTTTTCATATATCCACCCACTAGAGGTTTCTATCAAATTTAATAGAATCATTATACTGACAAATTGACATGTACTAGAGCCCCAAATTTAAACTTAGTTGCTTTTGTTCTTCTGCCTTAACCCTTGTTTGTCACATAAGCATCCATAAGTTGTGGGCTGGAAGATGCATGTCCACACTCTGAGGAAATCAATAAGACCAGCAGTTTCTTTACAGGAGATGGAATGGAAAAATGCTGAAGTTGTTAAAATATATTCTTTCCTTTGCAGAGGTGTCTGTGGGATACCTGCAACAAATTCCACCTTTTCTTCACTGCTATTGATCCAAAGGTGAGACAGGCACCCCCTTCAATGCTCCTGTGTGCAAAGCCTTTGGGGTTGGATTTCACAGCCCTCAGGGTAACTGAGAACAAGATTTTCTCAGCTATTGAACAACACAGTGTAGCTACCAGTAACCTGTCCTACAGGGGCCTTTCTGGATCAAGCCAATTAATATTGCTCTATTCTGAGCCTTAGGTGGTTAAGTTACACAGAAATTGGTGCCATCTTCTTGTGGGAAACTCAGATAACTAGGAAGGGTTTTTTTTGTGTCTGTGAGTCAGTAGTGTAGGAAGACACATGATTTATGAGCTCCTTTCAGAACAGAAGGAAATCAAAACCCATAGAAAGAAATACTTTGGGTGCAAGACTATGATAGAGATTTTTATCAAGTTGCTTCTTCCATTTTTTTCAAAAGACAGTGTATTGCAGATCACAGGCCAGGATGTGAACATGGAAGTAGTATTGCAGTGCTGGGGAGGACACTGAAAAGCCCCTGGATGTGCCACTGACATAGGACCACATTGCACAGGACTCACTGAAGACAGTGAAAAAAACTCCACAGGGTAACTGGCAGTTTCTGAAGCAAAGTAATGGAGTCACTGAAGTCAACCTGATTTCACTTGCTTAAAGTAAGTACTAAGGTATGTTGCAGAATTTAAGCTAAAGGTTCAGTCATGATGTTGAAACCAGCAGAGCTGCCTCACACAACTTCTTAAAGAAAAGTTCCAAATCAAAGACCTTTCTCACAGGTTCTTGCACTTCAAACTTCTTCTGCTCTGTCCTAATCAACACACAACTTCAGGAAGACCTGATGAACTCTGATTTGAAAAAAATGGTGATAGTCCTTTGCTTGTCTTATCCTGGAAAAATATTTGCATCAAAGATAATACATAGGTATTTATCTCCAACTTTGTTTTCCCAGAAAACAAGGAAGACACAGCATGGGTGAACCATCAAGTTAAAGACTCTTGCTAAACTAAAGTCAGTTGGTTTAAATAAATACATCATTTGAACATTATAAAAAGTAGCTTTTTCCAGGTGGTGTGTTTGTAAATACTAAACATTAATTGAGAAAGACTGTTACCTATGAACCTGCAGGAAACTAGAGGAATTATTGGAGCGTGGGTGTGGGGTGTTGGCTGGTTTATTGCTTGACTAATCAAAACATTTCTGTGTCATTAATTATGCTCAATGGCTAAGCCTGTATGTGGGTTAAATACTTAAAAATTATCTGATTTGCAGCTCTTTTCTATTTCATTTTGTAGGTAGTGTAAGTGATTCTGTGTCATGAGAAAATGTATACACCACTGATAAATCCATAAAGTATTTGACCTTTAATCAATCCTAATATTTTCAATCCAAAGAGACTTCTTAAATGCCTTTAACCTTGGCCCTGCCTCTCCCATTAATCACAATTACTGTTTGAGCTGTCTGATGCAATGCACAAAGCATTGCATGCTGACATCCAATATTTTATCATTAATAAAATAAAATAAGAAAATTAAGAAACATTCCAAGTATTTTTATACTTCTGATATTTTCCAGTGCAGTACCCAGGAGAGGAAAAGGGACAGTTTTGATTTATGTTAGTGCTAGAAGATACTGTTAATTAATGTTTACTGTAAGGGGAATGTAGATATAGTTGATTCTCTAAACAACATGACTGTTGATGCTATGCTAATTTTCAGTGATTGTTAACCTTTTAATAATGAGAATAGTGTTGGTAAAATAGTCAGGTAGACAGTATGGATTTCACTTTAAACAAGAGTTTAAGGATCCTGGAACAGTTGTATACATGAATTAATAGAGCTTTGGATCAAACTATGCAGACCTTATTCATGCTAAATCACATGAGTTAGGGCTGGTAGGATTGTTTAAAAAAATCCTAACATTTTCTCCCATCCCCCAAGACTTTTATTATTGCCTTAATTCAAGAACACTGCAGTGATGGATGGAAATACTAACAAAGTCTACCCACAGAGGGGTTGCTTTCTATAGAGAATTGAATGATTCTATGCAGAGAACACTGGACTCCTCGTGAAAGAATTGCAGTTCTGCTGTACATGCAGGCAGTTTCTTTACCTTCCTGAGGCCTTTTACTCTTTGTGCGCCTTGTCAGTGAAAATGTAAAGATTTTTTCATGGACAGTCCCCTTCCACGCACATTCCTCTGCCAAGTACAAAGAATAACACATTTGGGTTGAGATAAGTATGATAAAATATAAATATTACTGAAATTTCCTCTTGTGTAGCGTTGGCTTTCACATTACCTATGATTCACAAGCCCCATGAGGCAATAGGTGCTGCCTGGGATTTTTGCTGAAAGAGAATGTCCATTTTCTTTGCATTCTGAATGAAATATGAGTCATTGGACCTCTCCTATATAAAACCAGCTTTTGTATGTGATACTGCACTGCTGTTTCTCCAGTTTCAGGCCTATAATATACTACTCAGACCTCTCACACCTAGTACCAAAAGAGTGTCTCTTCAGAATCATGGAATTATTTAGGTAGGAAAAGACCTTTAAGATCATCAAGTCCAACTGTAAACCCAGCACTGCCAAGTCCATCAGTAAACCCTATCCCTTAGTGTCATATCTACACATCTTTTAAATACCCCCCAGGGATGGTGAGTCCACCACTGCCTGGGCAGTCTGTTCCAATGCTTGACAACCCTTTCAGTGAAGGAATTTTCCCTAATATCCAGCATAAAATTAGTCTCTATCTATCTTTATACATATTCATCTATCTATATTTATATGTATACCATTATACAGATGTATTTATATGTATATCTCTTTCAGAAAAAGGAGATACCATGACTACTCTAGTGCTAAAAAAGAACTGCAAAGAAATAGCAACATTAGCATTTTTATGCATTTAAGCTCCATCTTAGCTGGAAGGTTTTTATGTTCTCTTTCTCCGTCTTGTAGATTTTTCTTACCACAGTTTTTATAGGCCTTAATTTATTTGTGGGAATTATACTTTTAATGGAAATCATGAAAAAGATGACATGGGAACATGATCTAAGTCCCCCCTCTCCCCTAGTGATATTTCTCTGTTGTTTTTCTAGCTATTTTGCCAAGCCAAACAATATTGTTATAACTGAAGACTGATGTGTAAGAATTAGCATGATATGTCTCTGCAATGTATGATTTCATTTTTACTGCAGATACCCTGTAAACTCTTTCTGCCTCTGCAGTTTTGTGCAGGTGGAAGTTTCACAGGAGAGATTTACACACTTTCTGGCCAGGTTGATAGCTAACCTTTCTGACATCCTGCCTGTGTTGAAAAGACATATTAATCATAAGACAAAAATCTCAGCCTGCTCCAGAGAGCTCATGGAACTCATAATTTGAGCATGGGAAATATGGACTATGACATTGTTGTACAGTGGGTACCCACAGAGTAAAGTGCTAGATCTTCAGTTCTACATAAAAGAGGATCTGAGAGAACATTGTAGGTGTAGAAGCAGAAAAAAAACGTGTTAATTCTGCCATCTTTAGTGGAACTACAGAACACTAAATGAGCTGATAACTTATTTTTAAATAATAAAAAATGTGTCAGCAATGCCATTCTGCTGAGGTCTGAATAACCTTAATTTCCAGAAGAAAATGACTGATATCAGAACTCATGTTTTCTGCCATTCATGCAGAAGACATAAAATTTGAGAGGTCCCAAAGAACACTCATTCCCTTTGTTTAATTTTTGCACAAAAACTCTATTATGTAGACTTTGCACATGAGGGTTGTCAGGCATTGGAACAGGCTGCCCAGGGAGGTGGTCTGAGTCACCATCCCTGGATGCGTTTAAAAAGACCTATAGGTGTGGCACCTGGGGATATGTCTTAGTGGTGGACTTGGTAGAGTAGGAATAATGGTTGCACTTGATGATCTTAAAGGTCTTTTCCAGCCTAGATCACAGGATGTCAGGGGTTGGAAGGGACAATGGAGATCGTTGAGTCCAGCCCTCCTGCCAGAGCAGGACCACACACTATAATCCAGCACAGGTCATGCAGAAACTCATCCAGGTGGGTCTTGAAAATCTCCAGAGAAGGAGACTCCACGACTTTTCCAGGGAGCCTGTTCCAGTGCTCTGTGACTCTAACAGTAAAGAAGTTCTTCCTCATGTTGAGGTGGAACCTCCTGTGCTCCAGCTTCCATGTGTTTCCCCTTGTCCTATAAGGCACAAGTGAGAAGAGGCTGCTCCCCTCCTCCTGACACTCAGCTCTCATATATTTATAAATATCTACTAAATCCACTCTCAGTCTTCTCCAGACTAAAAAGCCCCAGGTCTCTCAGCCTTTCCCCATAAAACATGTGTTCCAGTCCCTTAATAATCCTTGTAGCCCTCCATTGGACTCTCGAGTAGATCCTTGTCTACAATTCCACTTTTGTTTCTATGAACTCTGCTGCATTGCCCAGTGGAGGGAAGCACCTAAAAGAAGCTCTTCTTATGATGCCACGATGCTTCTGAAGAGGCTTGGATTTTGGATCAGATCTGACAGATATTTGAGTACTGTGTCTTCTTCCTTTCTCTCTTTGACTCTTAACTCTCTAAGTAACCTGTTGTTCTCCTCCACTGCAGCTCATGTTATTAGTCCCCTTTTTAGGAAAGAAGCATTGCT
>JANHGL010008716.1:0-13302 GCA_024611195.1 Ceyx melanurus
AGTTAGAAACCTTAAGCTGAAAAGCAAAATCACCGAACAAAACTTGCTTGCTTTTCACCCAAACCAGGACACTCCTCTTTTAAATGTTAGACCATGTGGTAGTGAAGTTCGCAGGTTTTTGGTTCAGTTATACAACTAAACAATGAACAAGCAAACAAAAGTGGTTTAGTAGCTGAAAAAGAAAATAGTGACTCAGTCCTGGGAGAGAGTGAATCATGAAGGTGAACATACTTACTCCAAACTGTATCTCTTACAGACACCCTGCCTAGAACTGACAAGCTGTTTCTCACCTTGTTGCTACTGTTGTTGGTTCATCCTGGTATTGTCTGGCATATAAAATAAAATTATATGGAACTAATCGTTCCTATTGTAGTTTTACACCCACTTAAACCCTTGACAGACTTTTGTTAAGTATTTAGGAATCTCGAGGTGCTAATCAAACTATACATTATCTTTCCCCCATGTAAGTAAAGAAATAAAGGGGTTTCTTTTCATCTTCTCATAAGGTAGGATATCACAATTGAAAATATAACAGTTACCTATTTTCCTGATGGCTGGATTCATAATTAGTATCAGTTAAGTTTAATTACTGAACTGTTGGAAATTTGCTGAATACAGTTGTAACAAAATAGGGAAATACAAGCATTCAAAATTACTTGGATTATATTATGTAAATATTCTTTAACATCCTGCTGCTACACTGAGGGCCTAAATTACTGGTTGTTTTCAACTTGTGTGTAAAAACCTAAATCAGTGTCCCCCTTAGTATGTAACAGTAAAATAACAAGAGCTATTAGAGGAAAACAAAAATACTGTTTTCAAATGATGTTTCTCTAATGAACCTGAACACTTCTAAAAGCTTTGATTCCTGTGTTACAAGATTACTGGGAACCTTTCAGTCCTGAAAGTGCTTTTTTTTTTTTTCAAATAGCCACTGTATGCTGGCATCCTTTAGTGTGTATGGGTCAGAGTTATGCTTGCCATAGGCAGCCAGCTTTTCCAGCTCCTAGAAACCTTTAAATTGCACTTTAAAGCAGAGAGGCAATTTTGCATGTGCCTTGTTTATAATTTCTAATGTGATTTGAAAATGAAGATGCTTTTTTGCCTGTCTGAATACTGAAAATCTCAAAGCCTTTTATAATACTGGCAATTATTTTTTTAAAATTCCTTGGTTCCTGTAGGCAGGGGACTTCTAAAAGTTTCTACATTTCATTCGCGGGTTTGTTTTGTTGCCTTTATTTTTGTTTTGTTTTATTTTGTGGGTTTTTTTTTAGTATTTCACAGTCTTTCAGATTGCTTTTTCATAAGTTGTGCTTACTTTTGAAAGCAGTATGTTTGAAATTACATCTGAGTGCAAACTCTCTTGTGTGTTCTGAGAGTGTGGAAAAATGTCATAACATGTTAAAGTTAAAAAACATCTTAAACATGTTTGCTACTACCAACTGTAGTAACCTAGGACAAGTCATTTAAAGGTACCACTGGAAAGACTGGAAGTATTAACTCAGTCATATGCCAGGTGTGTTAAATTGTGAATTAAGTTTGGTTTGATTTATGTGAGCACCCTGTGATTTAAGTAGTAAATTACTTCTGAAAATAAGTATTTTGTGGACTTAATTGAACCAGGCGAATTTTGCTCCTTTGCCAAACTGAATGCAAAAGATGCATTCAGGACCCCACATTAACAATTCCTTCTAGAGAAGCATCTCGGGTTTTACAGCTTCTGCAGTTCATACACAAACCCACTGTGTATATTCCAGGGTCTGGACACCCCATTCTGCAATGGGAGATAAAATTTTATTTTCCAGCCTAATACACGTGTGTTTTGTTTGATTTTTGCCTCACAGATGAACCAGTCTCTCTAATATTGCACATATATTTATTGTCAGAATCTACACTCGCTTCTATCCACAGGTATGAACCTGAGACTGGCATTCCTCCTCACATGGAGACTGAGCAGGACTGGGTTTTCTTCATTAAGGCAGTAGCTGAGTTCATGGTAAGTCTTCCTGTGAAGTTGTGCCTAAGGACACTGAAATACTGGTCCCACATCAGCTTTAATGCTTTCTCTCTTAACCTATTTCAACTCCCTCACAATGGCTGGCTGCATGAGTGTATCCTGCATTGTGTGTTTTGTGCTGCTATAAACTGGAACAAGCCAGGGCATGCTGGTTTGAAATAATGCAGAGGTCCATACATCTCACTGCAGACTTGGGATCTAAATATCTAATGCTAAAAGCATTCATTCTTCTCACCTCATGCTTAGAGAACAGGTGATAGTGGAAGGTACAGCTCTAGATACTAAATGTTTTGAAGCATTTAAATGGATTCAGGAGAGAGCCCATCATATTTGGGGCTAACTTTGGATGCCTGATTCTTTTGTACTCTTGAAGAGTCATAATTTGTGATGTTTTCATTATGACAAAATGACATATTGATACTCTCTTGTATGAGCCTTCTCACTTAGTAGACCAAGCCGTGTTTGTCTCAGATCAAATATTTTATCACATTATGCATAAGCATACTTGAATTGGACCATCAATTCTCTTTAGTCATGTGAAATAAAATTACATTGTCCTTCGTGTTATTTTGATGCAGCCTTTGCTGTTCTGACACACATGGCACTCTTTGTCAGGTGGAAAAAACTTCATGAGGCTGCAGGTGGGGATGGAAGCAATGAAAGTCTTCATGTCAATATCAAACATTAATTTATTAGGTTTTTTTCTTCATTTTTTAAAATGTAATAAAATTACAGTATAACTAAGCCAGCTTTTCTCTGATCGTTTGTGATGATGTCCAGCATAGATTTTCTTAATTCCTAATTTTACTTTTAATTTTCATTACTGAATTGTACTGTGTCCAAAGCGTGATAACCTTCTGTAAATAACCAGAGTGCACTTTTGAGCCCTGGAGCAAGATGTAGTGAACAGATCTATTTTGTTTGGAGGAATTTCCCCTCTCCAAATCAGGCATGTTTTGAAAAGGCAAGTATGGTAGCATAAATATTGTTAAGCATACATTTTCCTTTTGATAGCTGATTTAATGTAAGAAATCCTAAGTATTTTGTAGAAATACATAATATGATTAAGAAGATGAAATGAGTGGAAATTTCTTTAAGCATCCTGTACTTAGCTTCACTTAATATTACAAGATAATATGGGGATTACTATAGTGTTTCAACATTTTCAGAATGAGAAAATCTTGTAGGCTTTTCTGTAATAATTCACTGTCTGTGGAATCTGCTGTTCTCTTCCCTAATAGCTTTCTGCATCTGCAGCCAGATGGGAGATTTGATGGAGACAGATTTGTCTCAGAAGAGAATATCAGGATAGATTAGTCATTATGACATATAACTAGAGAATTGCTTATCTTTACTGAACAAGGAGTGTTAATTTTTTACAAAAATTACATAGTGAAAGGACAAAGGGCAATGTTTTTAAATTAGAAAAGAGTGGGTTTAGATTAGAAATAATGATGAAGTTCTTTACCACGAGAGTGGTGGACACTGGAACAGGTTGCCCAGGGAGGTGGTTGAGGTCCCGCCCCTGGAGACATTCAAGGTGGGGCTGGACAAGGCTCTGAGCAACCTGTTCTAGTTGAAGACGTCCCTGCTCACTACAGGGGGTTTGGATTAGATGACTTCTAGAGGTCTCTTTCAACCAAAAGCAAAGCAGTTGAGGTGATGTCTGCTCATGATCTCCCCGAGTGCTTTCCTAGAAGGATCCTGTGTTCAATTCTCATTTCAGCCTGTGGAGATTTAAAACCACTGTTTTAGTACCTGGGAGACTATCTTCAGTATGAACCAGGACTGGGAGGTGAGAGCAATCCTCACTTGAGGACTCTGCAATGGAGAGTGTGCCATTGTACAGGAAAGAACCCAAAGTGGTTCTTGGCAGCCTGAAGACCATGACTGAACCGAATGCCAGAGCTCTCAGCTGGGAGTTCTCCTTCTTGCCTGGGCTGCTCTTGCCTTTCCAAAACATTTTCAGCATTTGGGTTTGTGATCATCATAAAGTAGATTTGAAAGTTAAGCAAAGTTTCTGGCTGCTGATGTCATTCTTGCTGTGGATTTCTATTTTGCTTCACTGTTTCATTGTAATAATCTGATGATGGGGTGATTTTCCTGTCTGTAACAGCATCCTTTATGATGTGGTGCATTAGTCGTCTTTTGTAGAGAAGGTTTAACAGATTCCGTCAACTTAATGACCCAGTTCTTTTAAGATTTAATACCTACTGTTTCTGTAATAAGGTTTTTAGATTCCTTCTACTGAAAAGGAATGAAGGAGAACATATCTGTCTTTCCACTTTGCATATTGGCTCATTTGAGGTCATTCTGGTCAAAATTTTCAAAAGCAATTGGAGTTTTTCTACCATAAGTGTCATATTCCGTCAACTTGGGGTGTGCAACAGTAGTAACCTGTTCTGGAAGTTTTGACTTCATTTTTCAGCTGACTTCTGCTGGCAGGGTGCATATGTAGGGTCTGTTTCCTCTGCTGGGGTGAGATTATCAGAGGAGAGAGGCAAGAGATAAACATTTCTTGTAAATGGAAATCTGTAAAGTCAAAAGTTTGATCACATGTGTAAGAAGAAACATGGGTCAAAAACTCTTTTCTTTGTTTCCTTTGTTCTTTGAGAAGTTGGAGCTAAGTCTATACTTCAAGATGTGGTCACACAATCGTTCTGGTTGGAAATGAACTTTAAGATTATCAAGGTGAAACATTAACCCAGCACTGCCAGGTCACCACTAACCCATGTCCCTCAGCACCACATCTCCAGGGCCTTGAAAACCCTCCAGGAATGGGGACTCCACCATTGCCCTGGGCAGCCAGGGCCAGGCCTTGACAACCCTCAAAGGGAAGAAAATGTTCCTCAGGTCCAACCTAAACTCCCATTTCCTCCTGTCATATCACTTGTTCCTTGCGAGAATGGACCAACCCCACCTGGCTGCAGCCTCTTTTCAGGAAGTTGTGGAGAGCAAGATCTCCCCCTGAGCCTTCTTTTCTCCAGGCTGAACAACCCCAGGTCTCTCAGCTGCTCCTCACAAGACCTCCAGACCCTTCCCGAGCTTCACTGCCCTTTGGACATACTCCATCACGTGTCTCTCTTTAGTTTCACAGTGAATTTTCCTGAAGTCAGCTGCACAGTGGGCAAAACTTGCACCAATCATTTTAATGTTTTAGTTTTTCTGCCCCCCCCCCCCCAGTCTGGTGCTGTCAGAGCCCTGGGCAGGGTGAATTGCTGCTGGTAATACTGTAATACCAAAGTTGAGCAATACCAGGAGTGAGGCTTGTGTAAGCTCTTTCTGCCACACAGTATTCCTAAAGGATCAATGTTTTAGCCAAAGTTTCATGTTCAAAAGATGCTAAAAAGCAGATGCTTGGTTTTTTTGTATACAGAACTTGTAATCAGTTTCCATTTGCTTGCTTGTTTAGTCCTGACATCGGGAAAACTGCCTCCCAGTTTTACCCAAAGTTTGCTATGGGGTCCATGAGGCTATTTTGTTATAATATTACTCTTGAAATTCCTAATGGTTATATTAATGTCCCTTCTGTGACAAATGTATCCTTTCCATTTTGTTCTTTTTTCTTTATTATTTTTAAGTATAAAAAGGTACTATTTTATTTTTTTTTATGTTTTTTTTCTTTACCGGTTTGTCTATACCTCTCAGAGATGGAAGGCAAGGGAATAAGATTACTAATATTGTAGCAGGGAAAAATTTGAGAGGAACAGTAAAATATTCTGAAGGTACCACTGGAAGAGAGGAGAGTTAAATATAGATAATTTATCATATTCTTGTAACTTGTTAAAGGTGAAATTTACATCTCTGCAGCATCATCACAAGACATGGGCAGCATTTATATTCCACTTAATTTTAATTTTAATTTAAGTGGCGTACAGGGTTTTTGCTGATCTCTATGCAGGGAAGAATGAATGTTTGTTTTTTTCATTTTGATAATTGTCTGCACATGTTCTGACATGCAGAAAGTGCATATGTTTCAAGAAAAAATATTGTTGAAACATCAGTATTATGAGGGGGCAAACTTGTGTTTCCCAACAGGAAGATTTAGGGCTGTAAAGCAGAGAGTGGTGCCCTCAGAAAGAGCCTTTGAGTAGAGTATGATGACGTAAATGAGGGTTTTGTTCCATGTAATATGTTGAATTCATTCTTCCTTCCCAAAGGCTACCAAAGCTTACATTAAGCTCAGCACTAAGAAGCTTTACCAGGCAGATGGTTATGCAGTGAAAGAACTGCTGAAGGTTACCTCTGTGCTGTGTGGTGCTCTGAATACCAAGGGAGTGGAACGTGTGGATGTGAACAAGGAAATCAGCAGCAAGTTCAAGTCTGACCTTGGCTCAAAAGTAAGGAAAACTTGTACTCTTGTTTTGAGTGAGGATTTTGTGTTCACTTAGGGAAACCAAATATATTTGCTATCTGCAGCTTCAGCAGAGAATGTTCTCTCCAGGGTGTGGCTTTTATCATACTTTCTGTAGGTGAGGCTAGATGCAATGATATGTTTTATTCTCTGTGAATTCTCAACCAGAAGAATAATACAAAGAGACAGTGGCACCAAATTGGTTGTGTTTGGTTGGGACTGCTGTTGAAATTGTAAAAATATTGGACTAGTCTGTAATAAAAACTCTTTCCTATCTACTAAACTTGTGGCAAGAGGAGGAACATGCCAAATACTGAATGAAGGTTGGTTTTCAGTCCATTTGCTTTGAAGGAAAGGGAAATCATGTTACTCTAACAGCCATCAAAGCTGGACAAGCGCTTAAAATAAATGCCACTTCTAGATAACAAAACCCCCCAACTCTTTGTTAAATAAGAGGAACCTCTGTAACTGCTTTTTGTTAGTTGTAGCACTTCTGTAGTTTATTATTTTCAGTCTTTGCTTCTTTTATAGCTACACAACATTGTGCCTGCCTGTCAGGCAACAATAACCATTGAAAAAACAGCAGAACCATGGGCAATATTTCCTCTGCGTAAATCTGGTGTGTCACTGAAGAAATTATTAAATTCCACTTTTAGATGATCAATAATCATGACCTGTGCGAAGTGCAAGTCACATACCTTTTGGTGTGTAGAATTTTCACTTTTGCATATGAAAAAGGTGATACTTGCCTTTGCCCTGGGCAGCACATGGACCAACAAGTGGTCAAGTCACAGTTTTGAGGAGTTGTTTTGTTGGCTTAAAGTGGCGGGGGTCAGAAGCCTGTGTCTGAGTGGTGCCTCATCTAGACTACTTTAAAGCCAAGAGACAGGCTCACTCTGGTTCCAGTGAACACTTCTTCAACCCTACAGTAAAGTTTTGGCCACTGCACTGAATTCCTGTGCAGTTTTAACATCCAAACAGGAAAAGTCTGAGTGGATTTTCTTTGTGATCCTGTGAATTCTCTTTTGCTATTCAGTGCTGTTGCTGTGTTTCCAGATTGCTGACTTGAAAGCAGCTAGACAACTTGCTTCTGAAATCGCCTCCAAAGGAGCAAATCTGTGTGACCTACTTGGCAAAGAAGTCAAACTGAGGATAAGTACATGCTGTCTAAGAACTTGTGTTCTCTGGATACTGCAAAGGAGTAATGTGAAAAAAAGTGTCAGTAGGTCTTCATAACCTCTGAAATGAGCATTCTGTGAGTTTGAAGGAATGGGTCTGACAGTTTGCAGTTCCTTCCCACTCACATTCATCCTCAATGGGATGAGGCTCACATGGGGGTCCCACAATTGTGTTGCAACAACCCCCTGCAATGCTTCAGGCTGGGGCAGAGTGGCTGGAAAGTGCCTGGCAAAAAAAGACCTGGGGGCATTGGTTGGCAGCCAGCTCACTGTGTGCTCAAGAAGGTCACCAGCATCCTGGCTTGGGACAGAACTAGTTTGGCCAGAAGGACTAGGGCAGGGATCATCACCTTGAACTGGGCATTGAGGAGGCTGCACCTTGAATTCTGGGTTCAGTTTTGGGCCTCTCATTCCACGAAGGACAATTGAGGGCCTGGAATGTGTCCAGAGAAGGGCAATAATGCTAGGGAAGGGTCTAGAGCACATCTCTTGGGAGGAGCAGCTGAGACACCTGGGGTTGTTCAGCCTGGAGAAATGGAAGTTTAGGGGAGACTATACCCTGACAGGAGGTTGGAGCCAGGTGGGGTTGGTCTCTTCTCCCAAGGACAAGCAACAGGACAAGAGCCTCACATTATGCCAGGGGAAGTTTTGGGTTTTTTTTCTAAAAAGTCCACAAGCCTTGGTTTGAAATTGGGCATGGTTTAATCACTTGAAATCGAGGCTTTTAAGGAGTCCAACTGACTTTAGAACTGGGCTCTGGAAAAGGGACTCACACAAGTGCAGTGTTGAAAGCATGAAATGAAAAATCGAAGATAAGTGCTTCAGTGCAGCCACTTCTCACTGGACCCGTTAAGAAATCTTGAATGTAAGGCTGTTTATAGGTACAGTTTTGAAAGGATGGTATTTCTTATATATTATATGCCATGTAGCTGTGTGGTTCTTGTGACTTAATTTATAAATGCAGAACATGAGGCTCTCTAATCCCATGTAGGTACAAATTTATACTTTATAAAAGATTTGGCAGGTTTAACTTGTCTTTAGGAAACCCTGTCTTAGAAAAGAGACTCTGCTTCAGTGTCATTAGCAAAGCAAACGTGTTTCTGGGTTAAAGCCATGAGGTCACAGTGACCAGTGGAATTTGCCAAGGTTTCCTTTTTAATTCTAAGCACCCAGCTTTCACTTGAAGCCAACTCCCCAGCCAACTTCGCCTGGGATGGTTCCAGGGAAGAGGCATCAATCGCCTTTCTGGGTAACCTGGGCCAGTGTCTCACCAAGACAGCATAAAACATTATTTTTTTCCTAAGGTCTACACTCTGTTAAATGCTTAAATGGGTGAAAGAAGTAGAAACTGAAAATACCAGTGCTGTCATTAAGCTGAGGTGATACTTGTAATACTTTTAATTACATAAAGCTGTAATGACTCTGGAGGTCAGCTGTGATCAGCTGAGGAGGGAGACTCTTGAGTTCTCATACACTGAACATCCAGAATCCAAAAGGAAAAGCTTGGGCCTCCTTACAGCAGTTCAGCAAAGCTGCCAAATTTGCAGTGCCTGCTGCTCTGCTTCTGCCTGGAGTCCCGTGGGCACAGTAGCAGGAGCCTCATCAAGAAGCTGCCTTGCTTAGACTTGCTGAATTATTGCATGCAGTAAGATAACAAAGCAAAAAAAAAAAATTCCAGAGTAAAACTACCTCTGTCGCTGGCAGGCAGAAAGACTTCTGACCTTCTCAAGGTCGTTTTCATTGTATTTACCTCTTAATTAGCCCTAAGCCATGTAAAACAGAAGAAAGATTAAAATAATCTTTTTTGTTTTAATGTACTTAGCTTGTGCTGAAGACAGGCAACACAGTGGGTCTGTTTCTAATACTCCTCTTGGCACTTACTCCATGTGTGACCTTGAACAAACTGTTTATTCCCTGTGTATCCTCTTGTATAAATAATTTCTGTAATTTAGTAGATTAAAGTTTTTAAGAGCTGGATAAAATGTTTCCCAATCTCTGGGGGATAAATTTCTAAGCAAATACAGTATTGCTCCAAGTGCAATTGTTATGTGTGCACAGGCGATAAGCTTGTTCCAGAACTGATGGAAGTCATTCAGAATCTCTTTACTGCCTTGAAACACTTGGGTTGAACTCTGAGGAGAGCCAAGGATGTTCAGATCTGGCTGTGAAGCTGAGAGGGTATCAGTTACAACAAAAAAAATAGTTGCCACTAAGGACATTTACCTTGTATCTCCTTATTGGCAACTTTCTGATGAAGGCTTCCTGCTTCTCCCCACTCAGGCAGTGATTTGAACCTTGCCTCCTACTCTTTGTGTACAGAGGGAGTACACATTGATTGACTGAGGGCTGCGTGGAAGTTAACTACAAACAATTATTTTATTTGTAATGTTGGAAACGTTTTTCCATCTGCCAAATGTTGGTTCTGGGTACTGCCCTGGGGAGGCCAATAAACTGATTTCTCTCATTTCCTGTGCTTTCTGAATTGTCCTGCTTCTAACCAAAACCTAAGCTATCAGTTTTGAGAAAAGGGGCTTATTGCTAAGGGGAAAACCAAAATTAAACTTGGCAACTGTAAAATATAGTTGAATTTATGCTGCCTTATATTTTAGATTGCTTTAACCATAACTTTGCTATGTGGATTCAACATCTGTGGGCATGCGTAGTGTAAGAAATGATTTTGTCTTGAACTTCCCAGGATTATTTAGCTTGAAGACATAGCATCAGCTACGGGTGGCACAATCCTCCTAACGGTGTAGGGACCAGTTATGTCAATGCATTGATAATTTTGTCAGCTAGTTGGAGGATCTGGATTCTTGTTGCTCATTTCAAGACCCTTTTGAAAAAGCATTCTAATTTGGAGGGAAAGACAACAACATTTGAACTGTCTTTTGTATGTCTCAGCATTTGTCAAAGCCTGGATGAGTCTGCAGGAAGTTACACTTAATTGGGCTAAACCAAAAGCACTGTGTTCTGAATATCTGGGGAGGTTTCGGTCATTCTCTATTCCTGACCTTCCTTCATGAGACACAAAGCACAGCTATGTCAAAATTGTAATTACGTAAGAGGAAAATGTGCTAGCTTAAACATGAGGACAATTATTTTTAGCTGGTTTTAGCCATTTCTAATGCCTTTATTCCTGCCCAAAGAGAGCCACCTGGTATTTCTGTTGCTGGAATACAACAGCCACTGTTCTTACTGCTTGTTAAACTTTGCTGTGTAGATACCCTAAGAAGGTACTATGCATTCAATAAATATGTGCTCCTTAACAATCCTGGAAGGGCAGAGAAATCTGTGTTTCCACATCACAGAATCACAGAGTGGTAGGAGTTGGCAAGGACCTCTGGAGATCATCTCATCCAACCCTCCTGCTCCAGTGGAGCCACCCAGAGCAGGGGGCCCAGGGTCACAATGTCCAGGCAGGTTTGGAGTCTCTCCAGAGAAGGAGGCTCCCCAACCTCTCTTTGCAGCCTGGGCTAGGCTCTGCCACTCTCACAGCATATAATTTTCTCCTCCTGTTCAGATGGAACCTCCTGGGTTCCAGTTTGTGCCCATTGTCCTTTGTCCTGTCACTGGGCACCATTAAAAATGTGTCTGTCCTCATCCTCTTGCTCCCCAGGAGCCCTTTAGCTATTGATCAGCATTGATTAGCATTTTCTCCAGCTGAACAGCCTCAGGGCTCTCATCCTTGCCTGGGCACAGAGATAATTCAGGAAAGAGAAACATCCAGGAAACTTAAGGCCACTGACCTTTGTGGAGCAGGTCTTTAGTGACAGGAAAGGCAGGTCTTGTGCTGGATTTCTGTATTTTATATGTCAATCAGCCTTTTTCTTTTTAGCTGCTCTTTGGCAGTGGAACCACAAGAGGGTTTGATAAGGTGACTGTCTCTTTTCTATCATACAGGATGCTTTTCTGCTGAGCAAGTTAGAACTCCTGGTTAGGCAAACCGGTTGCTTCATTATCTTTTGGCAGAAAAAAGCTGTCCTGTGACACTAAACTGAGTATTGTGAGAATACCAGAATACCAGTCCTGTGTCAGGCTGACTTCTCCCCCAGAAGGTGGTTACTGCACAAAATGGCCAGAACTGCAGCTTGTTGCCTCCTCCACAAAGCTGGCTGTTGATCTGATTCCTGTGGATGCAACCTTGGGCTTCTGATCATTAGAGCCTTATCCCTCATTGGAGTCTGATCCAGGAGACCATCACTCAGCAGGGACGCAGATTTGAGACAAGTAAATGCTTTAGACAGAGTTTTGAAGGCTTTAAAGCCAGCATTATTTTCTGAAATGACTGCAGTACTGTTTTACTCTAAGGAAATTTGTCTTCATTTGTGATGCCAAAACCGGTGCAATTTGGGCAGAAACTTCCCATGCCCTGTGGGGAAGGTTCTGTCAGACTGTGCTCTGTTCTGCTTGGCTGGGCAGTCAGCTAGGTTTTGATTAGAAACATTTCTTACTTTGTAATGAAATTCTCATTTCCAAAGAAAACACAGTTTTAAAGTCTGAATCAACCATCTAATTTCTTAGTACTTCCAATTGGCTTTGTACTAAATGGGACTCCCAACTTGAGGAATTGAAGAAGTCTTAACCCTGACACACAGCATTGAATGTTCCAACCCAGGAGGATTAAAAAATGCCAGCAAATTATGTCTCTCTGCATTTGTGTGTTTTCTTTAAGAATTGTCAGCTTTAGTTCATCAAAAATAATTTTACACTTGGCTTCCCTGATTTTTAATTAGTATTTATCATGTAAAACTATAACCAGAGAGCTCCTGGACACTGAACAGGAACCAGTGCATTCTTGAGGACCTCTCTGGTTTGGCATGTGTCTCTTTCCTTAGGTTGTAATTACCAGGCATAGTGCTAAATTGTTCTTCTTCTTACCTCCTGTTGCCTTGATAATTATTCCTATATTTGTCATCTCTCCTGAGAACTATATTTTTAATGGTTAAGTTAAAGGAAAACTCTTGTCTATTATCACGTGTATTCTGATTAGTACACCTAATTGCAGTGAGTACATTAAAAGAAAATCAACAAGGCTGTATTTTTCAGCTCGGTTTCATTTGCATGCTGGTTTGAAGTACAAGGAATTGTGAATACAGCCAGTGGCAATGTAATATCTGGTATTTGGGCAAATTTTAAAAATTGGGTTTGCCTTCAAGTATAAAGCCTGTTTGTATACCCAGATTTAAACATGAGCAGCAGAACCTGTATGTAAAGCCAGGTTGTAAAAATCTCAATTGTCATCTAACTTCATATATTGGATGAGAAATACTAGTAAGGATGAGTTGGGCTGGAGGAAAAAGGTGCTTTAGTTGCTCATGTGGGGAGTGAGTGTCCAAGTGGTTCTGTTAAATTAATTTTCTTTAATTTGCTAATGGGTTAACCATGTTTAAATTTACTGACACTGGCATTTTAAAGTTTGTCTTCTTTATCTTTGTGGGATATTTAATTTTTGTAATGTGATTTGTCTTTTAATCCTCTTCAACAGGAACAGTTGCAGGATCTTTCCTGAAAAGAGAGATCAAAAATAACTGAGATTTTTCACAGGATAACAGGAAGCAGTCTAGTGACAGATACCCGGGGAAGCAGTTACGAACATCCATTAAAGATTTGTCAACAGCTTTGAAACCCTCAATATATATTTATTTTTTCAAATATTCCCTTTAGATATATATATATATATGTTAAGGGTGAGTGTAGAGAGGATGGAGCCAGACTTTTCTCAATGTCATCCAATGACAGGACAAGAGGCAATG
>JANHGL010008716.1:13402-41283 GCA_024611195.1 Ceyx melanurus
ACAGGCTGCCCAGGGGGGTTGTGGAGTCTCCATCTCTGGAGACACTTAAGACCCGCCTGGATCTATTCCTGAGAGACCTGGTCTAGATGATCCTCTCAGGCAGGGGGGTTGGACTAGATGATCTTCTAGGTCCCTTCCAGCCCCTAATTTCTGTGATTCTGTGATATTAATATAATGAATGACCCACTGTAATGGACACTGTAATGGTCCACTTGGACTCTCCTCTCGATTTGTTGGGATGTGAGGAGGGTAGTTGCTCTGATCTTTTCCAGTTTAGCCATGGTTTGGCAGTCTGAACTTAAACATTTCTGCTTTTACACCACTCTTTGCTGGCCTGACATGCTGTTCCAGACAGGTGTGGCTGTGGGACTGAACCTTGTTCTGGAAAAAGGTGGGGATTTCTGCACAAACCATGTAGTCTGTATGTGAAATGTCCATGGGTAGAGGAAAGGTAGAAGAAGAAAGACATTGAACTTGTGTAAATTATTCCAACTTACAAAGGTAGTTCCTGAGAAGTCTATCTATACCCATCAGTTACCCTGACCCAACACACACTGCAGTGACTTGTGCATGTCTGTGGATGTTGTACCAGGCTACTGTAAGGAAGTTGCTGAGGGAGTTGTTTGTAATTGAAAAACTAAGGTCCTTGCTCTTTCTTTTAGCTCTCCTGAAAGTGAGAGGGAAATAAATTTTCCTTCTCCGTGATGAGTGTTTGAAATACGTTTGCTCCATGGCAGAGAACTCACTTTTGCCATTAGAAGAACCGAGTACAGTTGGCAGTGTCTACACCAGGCTCACCCCAGCTGCCATTTCACTTAACACAAAGCCCTCACAAATAAGGAAGCTTTTAGTTGAGTTTGTAAATGCATAATGTTTTCAGGATGTAAAATGTATAAAATAGCTACTGAGCTACATTAGTCTTGTCGGGTCTTCCTCCAGAAGTGTCTACCTGTGGAGTTATTCAGGAATGTGTATTATGCAGACTCATATCTCATTTTCATCCAAATTAACTTCCTGCTGCTTGGAGCTTGTATTTCTGTGTGGACAGGGGAATGTTCACAGGCACTTCAGGAAGTATAAGCTGTCACTGCTACTAACAGATGTAGCTCCTGTCACTGTTACAAACATAATATTTCTTCTACTTCTTTTCTTGTGCCAGGAAAAGAAAGCCTTTGTTCAGCATGTTGCAGGCACATTCAATAATAAGCTCAGCACATAAAGCAGCTTTTTGTGGCTGGATTTGCTCCCTGGTTAGGTTCACTGTGGCACTGCCTGAACTCAAGTTGGTGGGGAGGGATCCAGGCTGCCTGTGCGAGTACTTGCCTATGCATCAAGTAGTGTCTGCCATGGTAACAACAAAGGAATCATGTCTGCTTCCAGAATTAATCTTGTAGTAAGTCGGGTACAGCCTGTTGCAATGTCTACAAAGCATTTTTAGATTATTAGTCAGATGTTCTCTAGAGAGATGCTATTTCCATCTTCATCCACCTCTTACCAAATGGTTTGCCAACATAAAATGATTTTAAGGACATTTTGCTTCAAAAGTCTCCCTTCTCTCCTCCCAGCAGCAAACAGATAATCCAGTGTTTTCATGTGATGACCAGGTCAGTGTTGCAAGAAACTGGTACAGACAAGGGCATGCATTAATACCCCTAAACCCACCTGCCCCCAAAACTGTAGAAAGTGGAAGAGGTTTTGTCATCCTTTGGGAGCTAAACAAGGATTACTGGGTTTTTTGAGGGTTCTGAACTACTTGGTTAATAGGATCAGATTCTTCTGTGGACTCAGGAGGCACCTGCTGCCTGCCCCAGATGCCTGGTAGAATCAGATGGTTTTGCAGTGCTTGTGATGCTGTGCTTATCTACCTGCGCTACTGTTCTCATGGGTTGTGTTGTCAGGATGATTAAATCTTCTGTTCTACGTCACACACCTTGATCAACATGCAATAACCAGTGCACTTTCCAAAAATACACATTGAAGGATACTTGCAACTTGGACAGTTGCACTTACCTTGTTTTGCAAAGATGCTTTACTTGCTCAGGATTCATCTCAGCCTCACATAACTGACTTTTTCATCATCGCCTGTTCTTTGAATCATTTGAGCCTGGATTAATAAACACTAAATCCTACTCCATTTATTATGCAGATGATCATATTGTTGCTTGACCACTCTCAGTTCTGCATTTGTTTCTTTGTGTAGTGTTTAGTGGGGTCATTTTATTTTGTAGGGAGCAAGAACAGAATCTCTTGCCAGACCTTTGGAGATAAATGAGATTGAGAAGGTGTTGAAAATTGCCATTCACTGTGCTCTGGTAAGCAAAATGGTAGTTATTTACTATCTATACTATAGCTAAATGATATTTGTTAGGTAACATCTCTCTCTTGGGAGGAAACACACTGTAGTAATATTCCTTGCCTCTCTTAGGAGCTCCGTGGTAGCCCCAGAAGCCCAACAGGAGGGATAAAAGTTGCCTATATCAGCAAAGAAATCTACATCCCACCTATGTTGTCTGAACCATGCCAGGGCTGCCAGGGGTGTACTTGGTAACTCAGAGTGTGCTGGTACCTCTGGAGTTGTGTCTGCTGGTACCTCTGGAAGCAGGATGGCTGAGCTTGCCAAGGCGTGAGGAGAGCTGACACAGTGCTAATTAGTGCCACACCATTCTTGGGTCTTGTTTTGGAGGACCTTTTGTCCCAGTCTTGGCAACACACTACTTTCTCCAATGCTTGAGTTCCTGCATTTCTGAGCTCTTAGCTGCACTCACAGCCACTGTGCAAATAATTAATTAAATCTTAGAGATTACTAGTAATTTAACCTCAGACTGTATCCAATCCAATTGTATAAGTACAAAAAGTGGAGTTCCAGATTTAAACAGCCAAGGCATAATCAATAGATACTCCAGGCTATCTTTCTGAATGTTTCTGCTTCTACTCACAGTCTGTATATGAAGCTATAATGGTCGTTAATATGCAGTACTGTGAATGAACTAACAGCAGTGTGGCAGAGCAGTTGGGAAGCAGCAGTAACATGTTAACTTAGCCGCTTTGATTCTGAGCCAGTTAATGAAATGACCTATTGTAGCTGAGCAGCACCTAACTGGAATTTCAGCAGGTGTGAAGTTCTCTCTCTCACTCAAAAGGTGCTCATGGTTTCCTAAGCATGAGCATCTCAAATGTACTCAGCTCATTGTAATAAACTGGAATATTCCCACATCCCACTTCTGATTCCAGTAGCACGTGTTGTAATCTTTGGGATGCTTTCTGGATTTTGAGAAAGCAAGACTTGGAAAAACATGAAGATATTTAGATAGATTAACTTCTTTTTAAAGTGACCTATATCTGGAAGAGAAAAAAAAAAAAAAGAAAAAAAAAGATGGAAGACTAAAATTCCCTAAAATAGTGCCAAGAAGTAAATGTGCTTCTCATCTACACTTAATATGTAAAATTCAAGAAACATCCTTGTGTATCCTATCAATTTTTTCTGAGGAGGCTTCTTATTTTTTAGTACTTTTTCAGTGAGAAGGAAAAACAGGGGCAAGCTGTGTTGGTTTTGTTTTTTGGTGTTTTGGCTATTTTTCCCTTTTATTCTTTAAGAATATCAAGAAAAAAAACAAAACCAAAACCAAAACCCAACAGGTATTTTAAACTTGTAAATGTCCAGTTAGTTCACTATTCTGGCCAAAAATAACATTTTTATTTTCAGTTTATATTCTAGCTCATTGTTAAAATGCTACTTGATAACATGAGATGTGAAATTGCACAAAAGAATGTGCAGCATCTGAAAGATAATTCCAATTATTCCAGTGCAAGACATGCTTCACAATTCTTCTCTTTTAGGAACAAGTCCAAAAGACTAAAGACATGTTGAATAATGTGGCTTTGGGTGAAGCCAGTTTAGAAGCCAAGATTAAAAAATGAAAATTGGAACTGGAAAGAAGCCAGAAGAGGCTACAGACTCTCCAAAGTGTTTGGTAAAGATTATGAACTGATACCTACTGCATTACTGAGTGTTAGTAGAAATTATGAACCTGTGCATTGCTAATGCTTAGAGCAGCAAGCCTCTAATGAGACTGAAATAATGGCCTGAGGAAGATACATTCTTTTCTCTAGAAATGCCCAGTTTGGATTGTAATTGTTCATTTTTCCATTACCTTGTATTTGAAATCAGACTATCAGGGCTGTTAAAGTGGACAGAGTATTATTTGTTGGGGTTGCTTAGTTGCTGCTGCTTGAGCCAGACAAAGTGGTCACATAGCACATCATGTCATTTCCTTTGCATTCAACAGAGGTGGTATCACGATAACAGTGGATGCAAACATTCTCTCTGTTCCCAGTGTCTTCTGGCATGCAGAGCACTAATAAAAAAAGTATATTGTGCATCCCTCATTAGGATTGGTTCCTTGAGGCAGTGGTACAGCTTGCCATAAAATCAAGATGTCCACATTCACAGTTTGAGTTGATTCCTTGCCCTTAATTAAGCTGCAGGTTTATACAGTCTGGAAGATCATGCTCTATTTTTTACCTGATATGAAAAAAAGGAAAAAAAGAAATAGAAGGAAATATTAGAAAAAGGAGGAATGACATTACTTCATTACTTCATATGCATGTTTTGATCAGTAGCACTCTGGAGAAGGTGTGTGGGGTATATGTGAAGCATCGTGTAGGATTCTTTGGGATGCAGCAGTTGGTTCCAGTTTAAGGACATCATTGCTTACTGGTGTCAAGTCTAATTACACTTGTAATGACGTAGCACAGTTTTGTTGTAAATAAGTCTTCAAATGCAAAGGCAATTTAATAACCATGCTACAAGCTATTTTTTGCAATCCTGGAACAGTGGGTATGTCGGAAAGAGCACCACTGGATGAACGACTCGACTCAATATGAGCACATCGTTCTCCAATATGAGTATGAGAAGACTGAGGAGCAACTGCAGAAGCAATACAGTAGTTATGTAGAAAAATTCCGTAATCTGACCTACATGGAGCAGCTCCTGGATGATCATCGACAGGCAGAGCAAGAGAAGCTTGAGGTAAGACAGCTTAGAAATGCTCAGTAATACGCTATATCCCATAGTTCTCCACCTTATAGAATAAAATATTATAATACCTCTTTGCCAGAGCTGCACATGACTAGTTGTAGAGCCAGCTCTGAGCAACTGGCAGTTTACTGACAAACTGGGAAGTGGAACTGCTCTTGGACAAGTATGATAATACAGGTTTATTTTTTGAGATCATGAAGTTAAACCAGTGTAGTGATGCCCCTTTCTAGTCTCTGACTCCCTCTGATTCATGATCAGTGGATGGTTTTTGTTCATGAAGACTGTTTTCAGCATTTCTAATCTTCCTTTTGCTACATACAGTGTTATTAGGCATTTATTTTTAAGGTCTATCAACAACTGATGTATAAGGGTTTCTCAGCACAAAGCTCTTTGGTTCCCTCATAGTAGTCCTCTTCAATAAAACAGCAGTCAGTGAGAAGATCAGATATGCTGGAATCCTCTCTCACACAGACTTCATTTCTGTTTGGCAGAAACTCTGTTTTCTGTTGACTTGCTGAAATGTATCATTTCAGTACGATTCCCTAGTTTGTGTCCTGCTGGATAATCTGCATCTATATCTCATCTTGCTCCCTACTTTTCTTTGGGTGTTTATTGGACCACAGCACTTACAGATCACCTTTCATTCAGCTTCCTGTAGCTTATGTTTCACTTGTTTCGCTTTTCATCATTCTCACAGTCATTACCTGGTGTATCTTTTCTTCTTCATTAAAAACATTTTTCAGTGAACAATCTCCCCTTGGACATTAATACTAGCAGGTGTGCAGTACATTGAGTGAAGCAGAGCTTCCTCTCTCTGGATCGCCCTTTCTTTCGTATGCAGATCATGATTTATTTTGTCAGCACAGCTTACTCTTGTTCCTGGCAGAAATACAGGAGAACTGTGCATAATGTTCCCTCTACCTGGCTCTGACTCCATGTTTTGCTTTTGCCATGTCTACTAATGCAAAAACAAAGTAGCTTGACTCCAACTTTTATAGTCTTCTCCTTTGAAGGATTCATACCAGATTTGCAGCTTAGGCTGCAAATAAGATTCAGTGACTTTCTAGTCCCCCTTCTCCTATAATCTGTCTCTCTTGCATGTGGAAGATACCTTTTTAGAGAGCCTTGTCATACAATTGAGAAGCCTCCCCTTTGGTGACCACCTACACTCTGTTCTCACATGTCTGAGAACAGTGGCTGTTCTGTACAGGGGCTTCCTGACCAGGCTTCAGGCAGTTTTTCAGTCAGGGGAAAATGTGGGAATTTCCATCGCCATTTGGACCCGGGAAAAGTTGTGCTGGGTTCTCTTGAGAAGTTTCAAATGTTTTGCTACATTATTTGCTGGACAGATAAAATAACAGACTTTTAAAAGATAACATAGGCTTTTGACAATTCATTAATCAGTGTCAACTAATTTCCTGTTAACCTCTCTTCTCATAATCACTACCACTGTTATTCATCACCATATATTATTTCATATATTTCTAATTCACAGTCAGCTCTATGTTTTTACATGTTGTCTTTTATAATGTTCTAGCTCTTCCACATATCTTTGGTCAAAGAAAAAAAGTCCACAGTTAAATTATAATCTTGAAATGGAGCCTAAAATCTGATTTTTCCCTCCTGTTCACTGGCCATTGAAACAATACCAGAAGTAGAAATGTTTTGAACTAAGCTACCTTAAACTGTTTATAAACTTATGCACAAAAGTTAGTAATGAGGCTTACAGCTGTCCAGGGGACTTTTGTTAAATGACAGTAAGACAAAGAAAAAATCCTCTGTTGTTCAAGGTTGTGCCCATGCTTAGAATATGAAGAGCACTTTTTATTTTCCCTTTTTTCCTCCTTTTTATGAGACACCCGTATGATTTGGCTTTTAATTTCCTAGAATAAGCAGCTAACAATGCTTCAGTGTTGTGTAGAATTAAAGATTATATAAAATCTTGTGACAAAAAGATGTAGTTTGTCTGTGCACACTTCTGTCACTTGCTATGTGCAAGCTGCGTTAGCAGGTATCAGGCCTGGAAACATCTTTAAGATCTGTTTTACGCTCAAAGCAAGATGCCCTCAGGTCTTATGTGTTTGGAATGTGTGTGTTCTTACTACGTCTGCTGGTCAGTACTTGACTGTCTCTGTGACCTGGAGTCAGTAAGTTACTTGTGCTGAACCCTATGTCTGTTAAATGCATTGTCTAAGCTTTAAAGTAGTATGAAATGCACCTGTCTAGTTCTGTAGCTTGAGCTTAACCCTGAAAGTACCCAAGTACCCCAAGATCATTTAATTTTGCTTCCTGTGTGTTGGTCTGTTACACCTTTTCACTAGATGTTTGCAAAGACTCAAAACAAAAAGGGGGCGAAAGGTACCTTTTGGCAGTTGGTCTTAAGAACTGGAGAGAGGAGCATGAGAATCAAGAATATAAAATTGGAGTATCAAAAATACTTAGAATATTTAAAGGATGAGGCTCTGTCTCTTTGTGGGCAGCAAGGCAGTGACTCGGGTATCTGTGAGTGCTTTGTTATGCAAGCTGTTGCTGTGGAAGAAGAGGTGGCTCTGCATGTGTTTCTTTTACAGACAGATACTTGGGAGTGCTGGAGTCAAAGCTATTATTTGAAGTCTTTATGAGATGTCAGTGCTCAAAATCATGCTCCAGGACTTGGTAACTGGTGCCAACAAAAGCAAGAGACTTGCTGGTGTGCTCCAAACCAGTGGGTGGACTTTTTTAAAGACTGTGCACTGTTTAAACCATTTCAAATTAGTCAAATTAGTGCTTGCCTGGAACATCAGGACATTTCTCTCACTTCTGTCAGTCTTGATCTGCTTTTCAGGTGGTGCTTCATCACCTTTGCCTACTTGTTGGTGAAGCAAATATGTGGGTCACTTATTATATGCTTCAAAAAAAGCAGTTTTCTCTAAACTGATATTGTATCTTGTCTTAAAGTTCATCATCTCTGTGTCATTTTCATAATCAACAGAGACAGATTAACTAGGATAATTGCATCTAATCTATTTTAATACTCACTCTCCAAGCCAAAAAAAAACACTGAAAATTATGTAGATTTTTTTCAAAGCTGATTTGTCTTTTGTTCCACCAGACAAATCCTTATTATCTTCTGTAATAAAAGTGAGAGTCAATTCTATTCTCATTTCTATATATTTTGTTAAATAGCTTACCAGAAAAAAAAAAAGCACCAGCAATGTAATGAGATTAATCCAGTACTCCGTGTGCTGTTCAGTACCGAGCACTGATTATTGGACCCCTTTCCTTGCCTAGATGCATGGCTTTAGGTAGAATTTTTCTTCTGTTTGAGAGACTGTTGCTGAATAATTAGACTAATCTCTAGCACACTTAGACTCCAAGCGCTATTGGTGCCCTGCTGACATTACACAGCTAATGACCTGGGCCAGAGTGCATTTCCTAATTACAAAAGTGATTTAAAGATTCTACCCAAGCACACCATTTTAATTAAGTGCCACTGAGCAGTTGGCGCATTCCAGCCTTTCCAGACTGCGCTGCCAGTCATTGGAATGGATTTTTTTCTGGATTGTTCATTCATGTGGTAGGTGTCCAGTCGCATGCAGAGGAGTGTGCTGTAGCTCCCGTTGTTGTCTGGAGCTTCCTGTTCCCATTGCCTCCCAGTGTCATTAAAAACACTGAGCTGTAGGTGGAGACCAATCAGTGGGAGTCTCCTACCTGGCACTGGGCTGATAAAATCTCTCTCTGTGGTAAAAGGAACTTAAAAGGCTTGGTGTTGAGCCTGAACTGAATGAATTGCCAGAATGGAACAGTTAACTGATGATGAAATTACCACCTGCAGAGCACCTGCCTGTGTGATGTGGAAGCCTTTTGAAATATATGAAAAACAGGAAATTATTTATCTGTGTTCAGCTCTCATTTGTGGAGATGTCAGAAGTCCTCACAGGACTCCTCCTTTGAGCAGGTTTCTCAAACTTATTGACAAACTGTCATGCACTACATATTATTGGATCTGAGGAATTTAAACAGAGGTCTTTCATCTTGGCAGTTTCCTTAGCCTATTTTCATTCTCAGCCACCTCTTTTATTCTGTTCCTGTTCTCTTGTGCTGCTCGTGGAATTAATCGATCTTGTGGCGCTGTGCAGAAGCAGGGATTTATGTGCTATGTCTCCTCAAAGATTTGCTCTTTTGGAATCATGGAACAGTGAGATAATTAAATTGTGAAAAGATTCATCATGCTTCATTAATTTTTATCCCATTTCAAAGATGAAATTGTTTCTGATGTTTAGACATGAAAGCTGTAGAACTTTGGCTGCTCTAAAAATCAAAGTTTCAGGTTTTTTCAGATTTGGGAGTAAAAATGTTCTCTGGACTTTAAATGAATATCTCTCTTCTCAAAGACAACACAGACTCCTACAGTTCAAAGAGACATTTTTGAAGCTAGCTTGGATAATGACAGAATAATTTGTCAATATCCTTTAGCATTTGCCTTTTCTCTAGACAGAAAATGCTTATTCTTCAGATGGAGAAAACAAAACCTTCTTCAAAACCCTCTCTTCATTAAACTAATGTGGTTTTTTAATCAGAGCTCCATACCTGAAGCTGATGCTTTATTCTGAATATGTAGGTAATGGAGATATCTGAGTTCTGCTGCACTCTGAAATACTCCTTGGTTCTGCTGCTGCTCATGTTTCTTTACATTGAGTGATCCCTTTGGAAATATTAAATCTAGACATCTCCATTACCATGTCTATTTACCGAAATAAACAGACAGAAGGTCAACAGGAAAAGTGGTTGGTTATAGTCTTTAATCTTCTAACTAATGTCCATTTGAATTATGGCTGTTTGGTAATATTTCTATAGGTACCAGAAGAGTGCTTCTGGTCCAGTGCTGCTGAATTATATTGAATATCAGGTGTAAAAGGAAGTACAGGATTATTAACTGTTGATTGCTTCTGTTTTGGAATTTTCAGTGTACAAACATGTCAGTACTGGTGAGCTGAGACACACAAATCCCATAATGGAGAAACTTGGGGAAAAACAGAGGAGGAAGAGAATGCACAGGGAGAGAGTTGAGGCAATGGAGCATAGGAGAAAGGAACAGAGGGAAGTGCTGGCCTGAGAAATTATGTTCACACACAAGAAGAAGATGGGAGACAGAGAAAAGGGAAGGCCCATGCAAAAAACATGATAGAAGAGATAGAAGTGTTGCTGTGGGCATTCAGTTCACTGAAGCAAGAATCTACAATCCTCTTCCAGTGCCATGGCCACTCATTCTAGACTCCCAGAGGTACCACTGAACATCCTGAGGCAGTTGTGTTCATAACTCCACCTGGTGCTTTACTGATAATATCTTTCATTAATGATGTAGGAGAATTTTGGGGGAAATGAAAGTAATTGAGATCAGCTCAGTTGAGCTCAACCAGATCAGTCAACTCAGTGCTCAAAGATCCATATATTTGTTAGGATTATCTTGACATTTGATGTGCCAGATGGGTGAACAAGCTTGCTTTAGGATCCCAAATTTGGGGTCATTTGGCTCACAGCCTCAATTTCTTCATGTCTGAGATCAAACAAAAATTTATTACAACTCTAATAATCACTTGCAGGTTTTTCTGAGCAATGGAAATATTCATCTTCTGCCTTCAGCAGCCCTTGAACTCCTCAGCAGAAGAGGTAAAGAGGTTCCTTCCATACAGGGCTTAGTGCTATGTTAGATATGAACCCCTGCTTAGGTTACTCAATCTAGTTCTTTCTTGCTGCTGTGGCAAAACTCCTAATTCTCTTACCTGTGAAATACTCTGAGGAAGGAACACAGGGAACACTATGTTTTGCAGTGTACTAAGTCAGGGTGAGTACAAGAGGTAACAACTCCCACTGATAGTGTAGCTTGGAAATCCATGAATGACTTCTCAAAAAAGAAGTCAGACCCTATGTGATCTCTAATATTTATAGTTCTTAGGTTGTCTCACTGAATTTCTTCTACAGTGACTCCACTCCAGAAGAAACACTGCAACAAAATGGTCTCCATTTAGTGCATCCTACATGTACCACCTTTTAGGTTTTAAGTATTCTCTTTATCCCTTTTTTTTTCTGTTAAGAAGATAGTATGAGTGGATTGTTCCTATTATGATCTTCCTGTCTCCCCTGTCAGCCTGCATTATGCTTTTATATATTCACAAGTGCTTTAGATGTGTGAATTATGCAACAGAAATCTAGATGGAAATTCATTCCAAATAGGAGATAATCAGATCACTTAAAGCAACAATAATCAAGCAGATCAATTTTTCTCTTTTTTCCCCAGAGATCAACGCATAAAAAACACAGAGAAACCTATTAATAGGTGAATAAAACCCAAGGAATTGCTTGAAAGAAAAAGTTAAAACAACTCTTGTTTTCAGACTGATGTTTTGTGGGTGATTTGCACCACATCACCTATAGTAGGTAATGTTAAAATGGTGACTGTAGAATTGAGGAGGTTTGTGCTCTGCAACTGGTGCTTAGCAGCAAAGTAGCTCTAAGACCAGCATTTGGATTTTCACAAGCACGTGAAATCTCATAAGGGGCAAAACACTCAGGTTTGAGTTTTTAAATGACAAAAAATAAAATAATTGTCAGCTTTCTAGCTATGTAGTAACAACTTTTAGTTCAGTTCTGTGACATGTATGAAAAGTAACCACTCTGCATGTAAGAGCAAGCAGACCTCTCGGGGGGGTCCTGGCAGAAGCTGACACGCACTATGAGTTCCTGCCCCTTGCACAGTCATTGCCCTCTCCTCTGATTGCTCTGGAATGCTGTTGAGATTCTTCAATGATGATTCTGATATTGAGACAACCAGTGGGGCAGATTGTGAGCGTTACATTTCAGAAGCATGGCATCAGGGTCAGACATCAGGACTTGGGAAAGGTTAGAGATTCCAGGGCAATCAATACAGCTTTCTGCCTAGGGACTGAGGAACATGTGTGGTGGCTAGAAGGCCATTTGCATTCTCCTTTGGGCTTACCTTGAGCATGATGTAGTTCTGAAAACAATGGAAACTTTCATTTTAGGCCACTACCTTCTGAGATCCTCCTATTTAAAAATTGGTTGACCTGGATAGCTATCTGCCTGTCTACTACTCAAGCTTTGTTGTATCTTTGAGAGGGTTAAGTAGAAATCTGATGTGATCAGAGCCTGGCCTGTTAAGCAGAGTTCAATTTACTTTGGTTGTGCTGCCTTCACTTTAAATATCCACTGGTGGCTAACTTCTTACTAAGAAGTAACAAGGACTTCATATAGTGCATCCCACATGGCAGTTCCTGCCCATCCCCAAGGATTTTTAAACCAGCATCTCCCATTTCTTTAATAATCTCCCCAAGGAAGTGATGGAGTCTCCAACATCAGATGCTCCTAAGATGCAGCTGGACATGGTGCTCGGCCATCTTATCTGGACCATGCTTTTACTGAGAAAGGTTGGATCAAATGATCCTTGAGGTCCTCTCCAGCCTTGTAGTCTATGATTCTGTGATTCTTAATCTGTCCTGATTACTTACTGGGTGATTATGTGGAAAAGAATACAGTTATGGAAACTAGAGAAGAAGGGTATGTAAGGTGAAACCTGATGTTGTCGTAGATCACTGGCTGCCCAGAGATGATTGCTTACTCCTTTTGTGTTAAGGAATGCCTGGTGCATGTGAACAGTCATAGAGTCAGTGCTTGCCAACTCCTTTCAAAAGAGAGACTTGTCTGCATCATTTGTCATCTTCACTTTCTTCTCTAACCCACCTCAATGAGATATTTAGAAATAGTTTTATTCCAGTCTCCTAAGCTGGTATCTAGAGCACTATCCTGGTGATCAGTAACTAGGAGTGCAAATGTTTTCAAGATGGAGAAACTGTAACAAACGTGTCTCTAATCCCTGTGCTGGGACTCTAACAAGACTGTTAGAGAGAGCTTTGCTGATGCTGCCTCTTCATTTGGGACTTGACTGGTGGGAAATAAGAAATAAAGTGAAGTATGCGTCAGCCACCTGTTGAAGAGATTCTTTGCTGTAAGAAACATGAAGCTAATTGATCTCAAGATGTTAGGCAGCCGATTCTATCTATTATCAATTCCTGGAACCATCAAGTTCACCAAGAACAACTACTCTTTTAATATAATTAATTCTGTCCTTGGAAAGAGTGAATAAACCTACCTCCCCTTCGAACACTTTGGGGTTTTTGCTACCTGTGACACAGGGAGAGGCTAATTCCCAGGTTAGATTCTAGCAGGGTTGTGACAGTGACTGCTTTATGGTGCTGAGCGAGGCACAGCTGTGACTACTAATATCCAATCAATACTAATTTCGATGATAATTTCTTCACACACTGCAAACTGACCTCTGGTTTACATTACAGAATTGTATATTAATTCAAATATATCACACATCCAACCAAGATCACTTGCAAGCTTGGTACAAGAAAAATGTACTACATGAAGAGAATGTTCAATGAGTGGTTATTGGCTCATTAAAATTCATATCTTCCACAAAAGCGAATAGGAAAAATTGAGAGGAGTTGTTGTTGTGCTAAATTTGCATTATATGTAATGATGAGTACATTTGATTCACAGAATGAAGTCCATCTATTGTCACATTATTTTAGGCAGTGGTGAATTCCTGAGTGTTATTGCTGAGTTGAAGCTTCTTGTATGAGAGTGTTTTAACTGGAAAATACTGGGCAGAAAATGTTAGCCTGAGTTATTTTTTCTTTTTCATTTTTTTTCCTTAGTTTTGTTTCGATTTTTCTCCCTCGGTGCTGGGAGATTATTTAAAGGCCTGTGACCTCAGCTAGTTTCTTTGCCAGTGCCTTACCAATCATTTTGTCCTGTCTCTTCACAGCCCTCTTTAGCAGTGCCCTGTTGTAGACACTCACATAAGTCCTCAGCAGTGTGCTCAGTGCTGTGCTTCCTCTAATGTTCTTGGCTCTGACCTGTGGTGCCTGAATGGGTCAGGAGTATTTCTTACATCCTCCTGGGGCTGTTGACTTCAGGTCTCTAGCCAGCTTTATTGAATCCAGATCTGGCTGAATCTGAAAAGAAACCTAAACCTAGCATACAGATGCTAGATGTACTTGTAGGCAGGCACATCCCTCTGCTGCTTCACCCAACTGAAAAAGACATATGTGCTGGTGCTGGAGAATCAGGACAATGCAAAATTCCTTGCTCTCAAAATGGCCTAATTTCTGTGAATAACGAGATTGCTGTTATTGGTGGCACAGAAAATTGGGCTTCTAGCAGCACTGGAAAAGCAGTCCAGCAGATATGTTTGGTATATACGTCATCTGGTTTTTATGAAGGTGTTTCCATATTGATGGTGCTTCTTTCCCATTATAGCTGAATGAATGGAGATAGAGGGAAAAGTTACATCATTGTGAAAAGAAGTGATCCATACTGTGCAATATATACACATGGGAGTGAGGGAGAACTTCTTGGATCCTATGTGCAGGCAAGAGGGATCCTCATCATCACAGTTTCAGAAAGAGAAGGAAGGGAAAGTCATGGAGTAAAGATTTGAAGCCACAAGCTCCTTAGAGTCAGAGTTGACTCCAGAACTGGCAGAGCTCATACTGAAGGGGATAAGGTTGCACACGGCTGGGCTGGTATCCTTTCTGGGAACTTTCATATAGCTTATGTCAAAGTCCTTGACTTACCATGTATCCAAATGTACAGCTCAAAACAAGTACAGTACAGTGATGGAGAGCAGGAATTGAGGTGGAAAGTTCTGGGCTGAGATTTTTTGTTTGATGGGTTTGGTTTGTAAGAGAAAACAAGTCACATAATAAGAGAATAAGCTAGATCATTTTGAAAGCTGCTCTCTTGGTCACCGATTCACAGATTAATTCTGTTCAAAGCAAGGTCAGCTATGGCTGCAGAGCACATTGCTTGAGGGTTTATCCAGTCCAGGCTTGTCAGCCTCCAGGGCTAGAGACTGCACAGGCTCTTTGGCAAGCTGCTCACTGACCGCTCTCACATTACTGTGTGGGCACCAAGAGAAGTGGAGTAATCTATGCAGAAAGCTCTTAGAGTGCATCAGAAGTTGCAAGTCAGGAAACCCAGGGCAAGACAAAACAATTACCAAGCTAGAATTCTTCCCCTTGAACTAATTTGCTGTTTCTGTTTGGTCCTTCTCTTTCAAGTTCCCTAAAGGAAGATATTAATGTCTAGGTGAGACCTTTGTGCACAGCCTACTTATTCAAGAAGAACAGGAACATATATCTGCCTTCAGTGTCAGGACACTACATGTCAGCTTCAGGTTCCAAAACACACTGTTCACTTCCAGCTCTGATCTTTTTGTTGTGTGAGAAGTGCACTAATTGAGATGGATGTGCTGAAGTCAGAATTTGCTAAATAGTTATAGCAGCTTTAGGAAGAAGTCTGAAGTCAGAAATGTTAATTTAGTTTTAAAATATTTGCTGGGAATTTTGTTGCTTCTTGTCACTTTAGGTGCATCTTTTGAGTACTCTTCACTGTCTTGCTCATGTAGCCTGAGCATGGTATTCTTAAGAGCTTCTGTGTTAGAGCAGCATTGGGGTAGGGATCCTGGGTCATAAATTGCATTTTTTCCCTTCTCTCCCTTCTGCTACTCCCATGGCCCCAGGCAAGGGCTCAGCTGGGCATCCTGTTTCTGTCTCTTCCTTCCCACAGATCCCTGATGCAGTTCACCTTCCTAAAGACTTTTCTCCAAGCTAGACATCATATGAACCCACACTAGCTTTCTTTTTGCTTTGATCGCTTTCCTTTGTGATACATTTCTTTTACACTTGAAAACATTTTAGCTTTTTTTTTTCCTAATTTTCATGGATAGCATGAGCAAAGTTCAGTTAATTAGCATTTGTTTCATAGAATCATAGAATCATAGAATTGCTTGAGTTGGAAGGTATCTTAAAGATTATATAGTTCCAAGCCCTCTGAGATGGGAAGAGACATCTCCCACTAGACCAGGTTACTCAGAGCCTGATCCTGTCTGTTCTTAAACATTTCCAGGGAGAAGATAAGACTTGATAAGATAAACCTTCCCAGAAACTTTTGAGGTATGTTTATTACTTTTGTTAATGAAAGTTCTCTTCCGTAGTGATCTAACAGACATAACTGTTTATTTTGATAAATGTGAACCCTTGAGTTGATGTGTCAGAATTTATTGGGGGTGGGTGCTATGTTCTGTGGTGCCTGTGACCTGACCAATGTGAATGTTGTTTGCTCTCCTTACTGAGCCTATGAAGGTGAATTTGGTGTTTCTATTGGGTTAAGTCTCATTCTGTCAGCTTGAGTGACTAATACTCTTCTGCCTCATTGATTGAAATACTTATACTGGATGTATTACAGCTCTTGTAGTGAACAGTTCTTTAATGAAAAGCATCAAAATGCAAGGTTAGCAGAAAGTAACCTGGAAAGACTGTCATATTGTAAAATAGTGTAAGATTTGCTATTTTGCAAAATAACTTGATTCTTTCAAAAATAGATCCATCAATGTCAAGTAATGACTAGCTGGGACAGATAAAGGGCTTCAAGATGCAAAAAACCCAACCAACTTTCATTAAAGCACAATGAATCAAATTAGTGATTTAAAATAATGACACTGCAGCAGAACTGAATCTCTGTCCTCTGCCACTGACACTGGTGGTGCCAGTATTGTGAAAACAGTTGGTGAATTTCTGATGAGAATCTGTTAAGTGTATAAAATGGTCTCTATATGCTTTATATGTGTTTCAATAGAAATTATTACTGTAAAATTACTATTAATGATGAGAGGCAATGACTGTTGCAGCACATGAAAGTAAGAATACGGGAATAATAAGGAGGATACAGATGGTCTTATAATAGGGGCAGATGATGTTCAGTTCCTTCAGCGTGTGCTCATCAAATGGAAGGATGACTTCTTAACGTGTTTAAACAGCCAGTGGTGATGGCTTTCAGACTCCTTACGCCTAGATGGTAAAAATGTATAAACATCTTTAAAAGCAAAGTATATATTAGTATTGACCTTAAGGGATCCAGAGAATCTGCTAGAACAAGTTCATGTTTTCTTTTCTGGTGCACTGTTCTGTTCGGTCGAAATCCCATTCTCCAAAGCACTGTACTTGATCTACTCTTGGGAGGCTGGGGCTATTTGCAGCTTCTGTATTCATCAGAAAGCTCTATCACAGTGATAGGACTTTGTAATTACTGAGGTGGCATCATCACTCGAAGAAGAATAATCTCAAGGTGCAAAACCTACCTCTGTGCCAGCAGGCCAGGGCCCTGGTTTATTGCTGGCTCCAAACAGCTGTAAAACATCTTTCCTGGGGTTCTCCACTGTTTCACGACTGCAACAGCTTGTGATATGGAAAGGGAATTTTAAATTTTCAATTTTGTTAACTTTTGTAGGGAAATAAAAGTCCCAGTCAAGTAACTATAGACAGGAGATGGTACCCCTCTGGTGATACAGGCAGTTGTGACTTCTGCGATTGATTTTTTCACTGGAGATGATTTGCTAACAACAAGCATTTAAAACTTCAAGGTTAAAATGAATGTTAGTTTATGCAGCATGATCTGTGTTGATTTGTAGGTCAGCAGTTTATCCTCTGATCCTTAGCTATAAACTCTCCAAGGGCTCATCACTCATCAGAAGGCAATGTTCGGTGCATTCAGGCTGCTCCTTTGCAGAGGTACAGCCCCTCCTTATCATCTCCCAGCCTTGCCTTTCTAGGGTGCCTAATTCCACCTCATGCCACCCTCCAACCATGGAGGCTGTCTCACCATATTTCTATAATCACTGAGATGCTGAGGGACATGGTTTAGTGGTGACCTGTCAGTGCTGGGGAAACAGTTGGATTTGACGATCTCAGAGGTCTCTTCCAACCAGAAAGATTCTGTGATTCTATGAAGCAGTCTCCAAAAGCCAATTTATTGTATCAGTTATGCCTCTGCAGCTCTGCAGACTGTGTGCAGATAAAGGCAGATGAGCTGACAAAGATGACTGGATTTTCCAAGTTATGGAACAGCCAATAAATGAGCCAGCACTACACAACAGGATCTTGGTGCTTACCACTAGAATAAATACTAATTATGATAATTAAGTTCTTGAGTAAAGACATATTATGTTAATATTTTTAGGTCATTACAAGTCATAATAATATGTTAGGTGACAGCTAAATCACTTAATAAAAGGCAAGGTTCATATTGCCTCAGAGATGCAAAATGACTGAATAGTTTTCCACTGATGAGAAAAAAGATCAGCAAATTTTCATGTTATGCTCCATGCTGCTAATTATTGATGATTGACGTTCCTCTCTTCTTGAATTTATTTGCCCTGGAAACTGTCAGCAGGACTTGGACTTTTTCACTCAAGTAAATCCTTGAAGCAATTTCACATTCTGTTAATTTATATTACAAGTCCTGTGTTTCAGCTAATTTTTTTTTTCTTTTTTTCACTTTTACTGCACACACATAAGAAGATGAGATCAAAGGCAGAAATGTGTGAATTTCCTCTCTCTTGAGCTTGCTCTGAGAATCTCTGCTGGCAAATAAACTGTGAAGTGCAACTTTTATGTCCTTACTCTATTTCAGCTTTCATTAACTCCCCCTCTGATCCTGAGAGTTAACTTCCCTTCTATTTTCCCCTACTACCCTATAAAAACGTACATAGTGCAGCATTAAATTCACAGGGGTAATTAATGAGGAAGTTCTTGATGGTGCTTCTCTCAAAAGGAGCCTGGTTCATTAGCTTGCTACAAAATCTCCAGAGGTTATTATTCCCTTCTAATCCTCAGCTAGAATTCTAATTAATTAAGAGCAAGTTTGGAAAAAAAAGAACCCCTCCCCATTTTCATTTCATTCATAATTTGTAGATATACTAAAATTAAGCAAATGCAATCAAGCAAACATGGGTTCTGCTCTGAAGACCAGTGATATTAAAGAGGATTTCAAGTAGAGAGGTTCTCATCTGTGAAAGTTATGAAGTGATAGAGACATCCCAAAGATGAGACCCCAACTCCAGGCCACGGGATATGAGCAGGATGCTGGGGACAGAAACACCACACCAGCACGTGTGCCATACAGGGAAGTCAAGCAGCCTCATAAACCCATGGGACTACTCACCTACACACAAGCATTTTGCTGAGTAGGATCACCTAACCAAGCTTGTTCTCAGGCCAACCTGTCAGCAGCAATCCCATCGCACCGGGACAAGTGCAGTGTCCACAGTGAGCCCATGTAGATTTATATAATATTAAAATGAAGCCTAAAACCACCCCTGAAAACATTCAAGCCATGTTGGATTTGGCTCTGAACAACCTGCTCTAGTTACAGATGTCCTTGCTCACTGCATGGAGGTTAGACTAGATGACCTTGAAAGCTCCCTTTCTACCCAAAGCAGTCCATTATTCTAAGAAAATCTGCTCACTGCAATTGCCCAGTGTGTTCAGAGCCTGACTGTGCTCATCCCTCAACACTGCAGGGAGAATTTTCAAGGCAGATGAGTGTTTCACAGAGGTTAGGTTCCCTATTTCACTGTTGGCCTTGTAAAGTTTTTAACCATGCATCTTCTAATACAGCCTGTTGACTCTGTCATCTATCTCATGTCCCCCAAGCTTCATACTTTAAGTAGATACTTATACCTGAAGTAACCAGTACTAAACAATTTCTCTGCTGAAGAAATCCCACTTACTTCCATTCTTCAGCAGGAGCTGTTCCTCCTACTTCAGCCTGGTCTGCATAAGATGTAGCATGTTTGCTGCCTCCTGTAAGAGGTGAAAACAACTACATTAGAAAAGCTGCCACATTGCCCAGGCAAGTAGCTAATTGGATGGTTCCATAATAACAGTCAAGTACACTCACAGATGGAATAAGAGTAGAAGATTTCAGCACTGAAAATATTTTACGAAAATAAGGTCTTGACACATGGGAGCTCCTACTTATTTTGCCCAAGGATCAGGATATAAAGCATAAAACCAGGTAAAACAGTGTGCTGAAAATCAGCCATGCATTCCTCCTAATGATGAGTGTAAGAAAAGCATCTGAAAATGGTTGAACAATGAAGCAATTTTTTTACACTACCAGGTGGAAATGTGTATCCATGTGTATGGGAATAGTACACTAGATGAGAAAGGAAAATCTCCTCTCAGCAACCTCTAAGCAGTACCAAACCACCAAAGACCAACTAGCACAGAGGGAAGGTGCTGGAAAGAGAGGCCTGATGACTGTCTGGCATGATGTATCACAACCTGACATAAACATCTAGGTCTTGGGAGCTGAAAATCATGCTGAAAAAGCCTACAGAGAAGATGCTTATGGGTGGTAAGGGGAAGGGATATAAGTCACGTACCTGGTGAGAAACCCAGCTCAGTGCCTCTCACAAGGCCACACTGCAAATAAATTCTTCTCCAAAAATCTGTTTTGGACAACCATGCAAATTGTTCTGTATAAACTCACTGGTACTAACAGAGGCAAACTCCAGCAGCAACTGGCAACAGTATGAACTACTGAAACATCAACAGTGAGTTCCTACAGCAGGGTGAATGGAAGTCAGCTTTTGAAACTTTTTTACATATAGCTATACAAAAGTAAGGCCTGAAAAATACCTTTTTCATGTATTGACTGCTTTTATAGTTTCTTTAAAAGAACAGTACACAATTACAGCTACATGCAAACTGCACAAACAAATGTGCAGGGTCCAGGGGTGTAGTATTGGTTGGAAATTTTTGGGTTTTAAACAGACACCAGCTTGCCACCATGAGGAATATCATCCAGCAGTAAACCCACAGCCATCTAGCTGTGCCACTGATTCAGTGTTTTTATATGGGCAAGCGAACCAGAATCAGAAGAAGCCACATGATTTCTTGTCTGCCAGTCCTTTAGGATACACCTCATGCTGCTGAGTATTGTCTCAAACGATAATATCAGGTTGCTGAAATCATGAGATTGAAATCAACTCTGCCCTTGCAGACCGCAAAGCAGCAAAGGCTCAAAACCCAAAAATGATGCAGTATTGCATCATTTAAAACAACACTTTTATTGTTGTAATTTCTTTTTCTTTTCCTTTTTCTTTTATTTTAAGTTAACCTCAAAGTTTTGTTGGGAAAGTTGTAGAGAAAACACTAGTTGGATTGTAGATACAAAACATTTGTGCTCTGCAGCCAGCTGGCAGACAACATGGTTACTACTAAGTTGAAAGAAAAGAATAGAAAGAAAAAAAGAAAAGGAAAAAAGAAAAGGAAAAAAGGAAAAGAAAAAAAGAAAAAAAGAAAAAGAAAAAGAGAAAAAGAAAAAGAAAAAGAAAAAGAAAAAAGAAAAATAAAAAGAAAGAAAAGGGGAAAATTCTGGGAAAGAACAGGAAAAGAGCTGGAGCTCGCTGAGTTTTTTTGTTTTGTATGCTATCATTTCAGTTCTTGCCTAGTCAAGAACTCTTTTTGCTCCTCTCTGTTCTCAGACATCCTCCCAACCCCAGAAATCTCTCCGGACAGCTCTATGTGTAACTTTTTCATCTCACTATTCACAGATATTCACAGGGGAATTCACTATGGGAAAACTACATTTCCTTCTGTTTTCTGTTTGGTTTTGTTTTGTTGGTTTGGGTTTTTTTCACAGTGATTTTAGAGAACAGCAGCAATCTGACTGCTCTGTAGTATGTACTCTTAAAGTGAAACAATTTGATGATGGATTAAACAGCCTCATCTTCACCTTGCCTATTAATCTCAGCAGCTGTTCCTTGCTTTGTTAGAGAACAAAGCAGCCGAGATTAGCTCTTGCTACATGCACACAATGGCATTTGTTTTTCATAATAGAGTCTTGGCACTCAGTCAGCAGGGGCAAGATGTGAGGACAGGAGAAATTGTGCAGTGCTTGAGCAGAGAGTGTGACAGAACTGGTAATGAGCCTGTGAGGTTCGGCAGAAAGCTCAGTGGATGCAACATGGGGTTGCACAGCTAAAGTTCACGAGAGCACAAGGTACTCACCTACCCAGAGCTGTTCTTTAAGGTGATGTTTCCTATCATCTCACCCTAAATTCATGTCCAGTTTATTATTTGAATTGGAATATGGCTATAGTCATGCTTGACAAAAAGTGATGGCAATGCTACAGGTTTTGTTCCTTTTTATTCTGTTGAGGAAAGAAGATGACTCTGGGGGCAGGATAAGATCCATCTGAAAAAGTGGGGCAGAAAACTCTTATCAACAGGCCTGCTCACCTATGAGGGACGTTTTGAACTAGGTCTGTCAGGGAATGATGGCAATTATGACAGCCTGACAAGAAATGGGGGCACTGTGTAGAGCAAGGGGAGACTCTGGCATGTTCCTTTTGAAGGCAGCATAAGCCAGATTCCATCTCAAGTGCCTGAACACAGGATGTCAGGGATTGAAAGAGACCCTGGAGATCTTCAAGTCCAACTCCTCTACCAGAGCAGGACCATATAATATAATCTAGCACGAGTACATCTGTAACAGGAAAAAAAAGCCAGGAGGAATTATAAGGTGCATAGGTGCATAGCTTTGAAATGTCCGGAGCTTTGAAACCCTTCCAGGGATGAGGACTCCACGAATGCCCTGGCCTGCCTGGGCCACACCTTGACAACCCTTGTGGGGAAGAAATTGTTCCTCAGGTCCAACCTGAACCTCCCCTGGTGCAACTGGAGGCTGTTTCCTCTTGTCCTGTCACTTGTTCCTTGGGAGAAGAGACCAACCCCACCTGCTCACACTTGGTCCTACTCATGGAATGGGTTCTGGAGATGGAAGAATTAGCTTATGGCCCTTGCAGCTCCTCTCAGCAGAACGTGGGCAGGCTGGCCTCATGGCTCCTAGCATCCCAAGACTCTCTGTCTGAATCCTGAAGGTCCATGGTGGTGGAGTGAGCTCCATTTGAACAGGATGCAGGGATGCAACAAGGAAAGCTAAGGCCTCCCTTGAAATAAAGGTGGCAAGGGAGGTCAAGGACAGCAAGAAAAGTTTCTAAATGTATGTTGGAGGCAAAAGAATCTTGAGGTAATGTGGGCCCACTACTGGATGAAGTGGGTGCCCTGGTGAACAAGGATAGAGAGAAGGCTGAGTTACTGAATGCCACCTTCACATCAGTCTTTATTTCTAAGGCCAGCTACCAGGAGTCCCAGATCTCCAAGACCACAGAATAATTCTGGAGGGAGGAAGTTCTTTTGTCAGTTGAAGAGGCTTGGGTTAGAGACCAGTGGAGCAAACTGGACATCCACGAGTCTATGGGCCCTGATGGGATATACCCACGAGTAATGAGGGAGATGGCAGAGGTTCTTGCCAGGCCACTCTCCATAATTTTTGAAAGGTCCTGGGGAACAGGAGAGGTGCCTGAGGACTGGAGAAAGGCCAGTGTTGTCCCAATCTTCCAAAAGGGCAAAAAGGAGGACCCAGGTAACTACAGGCCCGTCAGCCTCACCTCCATCCCTGGAAAGGTGATGGAACATCTTGTCCTTGCTGCCATCTCTAAGCATCTGGAGGAAAGGAGGCTTATTACAAGTGGGGGGTTGGACTAGATGATCTTCTAGGTCCCTTCCAACCCCTAACATTCTGTGATTCTGTGAACAGTCATTGCTTTCCTACACAGAGGTGTATCACGGGGCCAGTGCCTCCTGCAAGGAGAAGGGAAGGTTCTCAAACTCTCATCATTCTTTGCCCAAGAGCCGCAAAACAGTTAATGAGGCTCTTCTAACAGCACAGGCTGGAGTCTGGTGATAAATTTGTTACCATTAACTGATAAAAGTCAGCACCTGTTCCACCCTTGCAAGCACTCATACCTTTGTAATCAATGTACTTCTCTTATTGTCTGGATCCTTTCACCTTTATCTCCTGCTCGTTTGATAAAAAAGAGTGTTGTAAATTAAGAGTTCCTGTCTCTGCAGCAGAAGTGGCAGGAATTCTGCACAGCTCTCAGCTGAGTTTCAGTCTGAACTAACAGCAGAGACACCTACATTCTATTTAATGTGAAGAAGAGCCCTGTAATGGATACTGAATTGTGCAGGTCTGTGTTAGGAAAATAGAAAACTTAGGGATTTTATGTGATTTTATCACATAAAAGTTGCAACAGCCTGGTTCTTTTTTTTTTTTTTCTGCTAGCATACATTGCAAATCAACTTTTATTTCTGACAGAGCATCGCCCTAAAGATACTTCACTAAAAAAAAAAAAAAAACAACAAAAACCAAACCAAACCAATGCTGTGTCATGTGAGAAACCATTTTAAAATTACATAATGATGTTGAACTCTGGATACAGATCGGGCTTTGCCTCTTATTTGCATGATGAAAACATAGTCATTTAAGTGTTCGCAGCAGTACAGAAATGTTTTCTTGTGATCTGTGGTAAGTAAATTGCTGTTATTTTTGTAATCTTTACTGCACATCTTACCCATGTGGTGTTTTTCACTCCACGTGCTGCCCTTGTACTAAGGCTGGTGTAAAGCAACAGCTGCCAATTGACTGCAACTCTGGGTGTGGTTTCCTTGAGATTAATGGCACAGTGACTCTTAAAACATTATATTAGATGCTGCTTAGATGAAAGCTGTTGATAGAACTGTTGTCAGATGTAAAGAGGTGCAAAGTTGTTCTGATAATGGTTTGATGTGAGAGGAGAGGGCTGGACAGGTCACTGACCACAGCAGAAATTCAAGGTGTCTTTTCAGGTTCATCCAAGGTTGAAAAAACATGTTTGCTGAGCAAAGTAAGTAACAAGTGGAAAAGTTTCTACACTGAAATACATTTTTTTTCAGACTAATCACAAATCTTTCTTACTTTTTTTAAATGCAGTTTTTCACGTGCATTTTCTCACAGACTTTCTTTTTGAGATATTTTTCTCAGTTTAAAAGCGGACTATATAAACAGTAGTTTTTAAAAAGTAAAATATTTTGCTTTAACAGTATAAAAATAAACTATTTTAATTGTTCAAAACATTTTCAGTACTTCCTTTGGGTAATGCTGTGCCCGGGGCTTTATTTCAGTTTGCAAAACTATTTGCTGTTAGACCACAGTTTTCACTGAGGTGTCACTTCCTGGTGTGCGGCTCCAGCATCCTCGTGTTTGGTCTGTAGGATGAATAGATGTTAAAGATAATTCTGAAATGTACAATGTTCCAGTATTGTTCAGCAATAGCAAGAGGATTAACTGATAGTGCTAGGGAGATTCAGTTCTGGTCAATACACAACCAAAGTGTTTCCTAGGCCAATTCTTTCTTTGCTGAACTCTATCAATTTCCTCAGTTAACCCAAGCAAACAGATGTTGGGCTTCAGACAGCAAATCACACAATGCTGTTGCAGTTTGCTGCACTGAAGCTCTTATTCCCATTCTACTTCGGAATTGATGCTTTAAAATCTGACAGCAGATAAACAAGCCCCATTGCAGCAACTGCGGCATTTGAAGTGAGTGTCTGGGTAATTCCCTCGAGGCTGAGAAGCCTGGAAGATACTGCTAATGCTCAGCACTGTCACCAGCATGATGCTCAGACCATTCATCTTCTCGTACCAGGCATTTGGAACTCATCCACAATAGTCTTGTGCTTTGCTTGTTAAATGATTGCAAATTCATGCTCTAATTTAATAGCACTTAGATGGATCCTTGGCTTTTAAGATCATTAGAAGTAGTTCTAGTCACTGAATATGACCTCTCTATAAAAATGGGCCAAAAAATAACATAGCAACTTCCTGTGCCAAGTCTACAAATCCCAGTTTAAATTAAGCTTATCATTGAGAGATATTTTCATTTATTTCAAGTGACAGAGACCTATTGCTTCCCTGGGCAGTGGTTAATGATCCTTACTGTTCAAAAGATGAGTTTGGATGCTGCAGCATTTTAAAATGACCAAGTGTGGTAAGAAAGAGCGCTTAGGCCTCCCTCTGCAACTGACTGGTTGGTGTTCATTGTGATGTTACTGCCCAGTTCTAGTGTGCATAGGTCTGAATGGCCAAGCTTTCTGCTCAAGTTAATCAGAACCTCAAGTGTCTGGACCTTGATCTGTAGCTCTCAGCACCAGGATGATTTTTTCTTCAAGATCAGATGAAGGATCTTAGATTTGTGCCAAGGTCAAAGGATGTTCCCTACTGAAATTCATATATCAAAGTGATTCTTTCTGTTCAAATTGCAGAGCTGTGAATATATAAGTGTTAAGGCTAATATACAGCCTGATGCTCTCAAGTTTGGTGAGACAATAGCATGCATTTGGTCTAACTGAGGCTTTGAAGTAGGTACTGAACTTTACTCTCCCTTCATTCACATTAAAATCCCAATCTACCACCTTTTGGTTGTTTTCCTATTCAAAAATTTCATGCTGTTTATGAAATGAGTTTCCTTTTAAATCTAGTGGCTGATGGTTGCCCACTTGATTTTTCTCATGAGGCTTTTTCACCAAAACCAACATCTTGCTGAATCCAGTGCCTGTGTTTTCAAAGCAGTGATTTTTATTCTGAAATGGAGCATGCTAAGCAACACATCTAATTCTAAATCATCCCAAAAAATTATGCCCTTTGTGCTCGTTATCTTCACCACAGTACCTTTCTTTTTTACAGTTGAATACATTTACTTGAACATTTATGCAAACTAACAAATCTGCAATGAAATCACTGGTATGTTGTTAAATCATGCTGGTTTTCTTTTGAGTATTGCATATTACCCAAAATTAAATCATTTAAATATTATATTTATCAGTCCAGGTATCTGCTCTGGCTCTTTCTGGAAACTGTAGGTGCATTTTGGAACAAATATCTCATCTTCTGAGAACAGAGCTTTTAAATTGTAACCAGGATGTACTCTTTGTAGGTGGACTGTTTTAAATGAAACTAATTTAGTTGACCTTTATGAAATGGAAATGTTGCAATGTAAGGCAAGTGGAGCTTAAAATCCCAGTATATTCTTTCTCAGATAGTCTGGTGTTTTTCCAGTATTTTCCATGCAGTAAATCACTGCATCAGGCTAATGGGTCAAACAGAGTTTATAGAGTTGTTCCATGATTAACTTTTCATCATAAAAATACAAGAGTTCATTAAAATACCAATCTTGAGCTCCAGGAAGTTGCCAGCATTGGCCTACGTTTGGGCACATGGATTGCTGAGTAGCAGTATGTTATGAAAAGTCTAATAATTTCACATAAACCCATGCAAATCTCATAAATCAGCTCCATTAGAATGTGTTCTGGACTCCACAAACTAGTATGTGGGAATTTTTAGTAGTTTATTATCTTCATAGCTTTATGATGATATTAAGAAAAATCTACATTTTCTCCATAAAGAATGTCTCTTGTCTCCCCAGAATTGACGTTTTGCAATTTTAGTATAACCAGATGTGGTTGTGACTACTCCTAGGGCCACAAGAAGTTTCTTTCTATATATTGTTAAAAGAAATTTTCTAATTATCACCTTTTTATGAATAACAAGAACATTTTGTTGCAAACTGGACCTTCTGGGCATATATAATGAGGGATAGAGGATGGTGGAACACTATAGTGCTCTAGTTGGGATGGGTCACACTCAGCACTGGACTGGTCTGCCCTTTAATCCTGCTAAGAAGCCTGGGCTTAGATTGCCTTTATCTTCTGTATTTAAATAAATTTTCAGCAATATGCTCTGCTTCTGTGTCCTTGGGACTTTGGCTCAGCACAGTTCTGCTCAGTTGCTGACAGAGCTCAGAGAGTTGTGGTCAGTGGAGCAGACTCTGGCTGGAGGCCTGTGACTAGTGGAGTCCCCGCAGGGTCAGTGCTGGGTCCAATATTATTCAATATATTCATCAATGACCTGGACGAGGGGGTAAAGAGCACCCTCAGCAAGTTTGCTGATGACACCAAACTGGGAGGAGTGGCTGACACAGCAGCAGACTGTGCTGCCATCCAGAGAGACCTGGACAGGCTGGAGAGCTGGGCAGGGAGAAATTTAATGC